>VDFB02161424.1:0-14363 GCA_007258455.2 Sequoia sempervirens | reverse complement strand
CCAAAATTGTAGCTACCTTCTAGATTTGGCAACCACACTTTAGCTTCAAACCCTCCTAGATTTGGCCTCGTATCTCTGATTTGGACAAAACAAAAGGAAAAATCAACTTTCTCGAACCTTTCAGATGTAATGGTGAGCTTAGATTTGCACCAACAAGCTCTGATATGAACCTACAACAAAGAGCCACAAAATGGAACTCCTCCAAATCGGGAATCTCTTTAGAAAAGACTCCAATGGCACCCAACCTGGCCTGGATACAATGTTAGAATTGGCTATGGATGCCAAGATCTATGGACCAAATGGAAAGCACAAGAATAGAGAGAATAGAATATGACAAGAATAGACTGTATTCAATGTCAATGATATGATTGTTGTTTTACAAATGAGAGAGACCCCTTGGTTATATAGCCAAGGTGAGATGCAAGATGTCATAGGATTATGACAAGTGTCTTAGTCATATGACATGTGACAACTAATCACACTTACCTAGGTTCACATGTAGTAGTTGTCAAAGGATAAGATAACAACTAATGACAACTAACATCTTCTAGAAATATTCCTTCCTATGACATAAGTAAACTTAACTAAGGTGTAATTATGACCTAGGACAAGGTACAACACTTTTAATTACACCAACAGAAAATGTTTTTCATAGTATGTTTGTTTGGCAAAACAAGATGTCTAGGAGAAATGAGATTTCTCTACATTTCTTTGCAATGAAGGTTCTAGTGTTGCAGATCTGGGAATGTGCTTATAATGTTTGTATCTACCTTCCCTTGAAGTTGCAGGTGTTTTGGTGCTTTGTAAAGTTTTCTTGTGTGTTGGATGTCTATGCTAGTATGTCTAGTTGTACAGAGTGAAGGTGTTCTTGAGTTTCAGGTGGTTGCAATAGTTGTACAGAATATTTTGATGATGTTGGGATATTCTGAGATGTATGGATATTGAGGAATGTTGTTATGTTGTCTGCAAGATGTTTCTGAACCTTGAGAGTTGTGCTTGGATTCGCTTGTTAGTGTTGGTGTAGGGTTGTTCGATCTAGTGTGCTAGCACTAATTGATGAGGATAATTGTTATTTGAGGAATTGTTGAGAAGAATGTTGGTGTAGATTTGGGTCCCAATTAGGTAGTGGTGGTTTTTGGCTTCACTTCTTTATATTATGGAAGTGTTTGGTGCCAACCTACTTGGTGTTGTAGAGTTGAGGTGTATATGTTTCCTTAAGGCTAACCTAATTGAGATTGTTTTAGGTCATAGAGAGTATAAATGTAAGGAGAATTGTTGTGTGGATTAAGAGTAGAGTGTGTGATGTGAAAGATGTGAAAGATGTGAAAGTGATCAAGTGTGATGATCTAAGTGTAAGCCTTAATTCCTATGACTTCCTAATGCAGTGAACAGAAGGTGTCTACATTTTAGTATGTTTGATAAGTTGTTTATGCTTCAACAAAATGGTACCTTTGGCATATGAGAGATACGTTGTTAGCAATTCAAATTGGTAGTGAGTCACCCCTTCTTATATTCTTCTTTCTTTTGGATAGTGAGTCCAATGGTAGTGATCCAATGGTAGTGATCCTTATTATATTTAGTGTTTCAATTCATATATTAGTGAGATAATTCTCATTGTGGTTTTTCCCTTCTTGGTTTTTCCATGTAAATCTAGTGTTCTTATGTGTTTGGATGTGTTTTCATTACTATTTCATATGTTTACATTCTTCTAATGCATGATAAGGTTTTAATGGTTGTTAAGGGTTTAAGGGCTAATGCAGATCTAAATGTTAATGAGGGTTTTTGATGTTTTAAAAGTATACAACTGATTCACCCCCCTCTCATTTGTCTTGTGCATCTAACAACTAGTATCAGAGATGAGGTTCCCAGGAAGAAGCTTAACCACTTAAGGTAGATCTAGATTACACACGAGAAATGTGTCAAAGCTCCCTTATTTGATGGAACAAATTTTACCTACTGGAAAGCTATAATGGAGTCCTTTTTGGTTTCTCTTGGATTTGGATTTTGGAAGTCTTTTGAAAAAGGTTATACTAGGTCTACAAATGGTCTGACTAGTGATGATGACATCAAGGACTATGAAAACAATGGCAAAGCAAGGAATGCAATCTTGAGTGGTCTTTTTGATTCTAAACTTGGAAAGGTGATAATTCTAAATTTTTCTAAAGATATCTAGACAAAGTTGGAAGGAATCTATAAAGGATATGACAAGGTCAAACTAGCGAAGATGCAGAACTACAAAGCCATATTTGAAACCCTAAGTGTCTGAAGATGAAGATATTACTGCCTACATGCTTAGAGTTGATGAAATTGTGATATTGCTATCAAGATTCATTTGTGTCATTTTCAATTCAAACTCATTGACCCATATTGTTGTGGAAAATACCTCCTACTTATCAGTTGATGAAGTTATCAATTCCATCAATGGTCTTGGTGGAAAGATAGAGGAAAGTGAAGTTGTGAAAAAGGTATTAAGAACTCTACCTAAAGCTTATAGTCCTATGTTTTTGATATTGAGGAAGCTCATAATTTGGATAATTATTCTTGAGATCAAATTTTTGGTGCTTCAACTTCTTTTGAAATTAGAGAGTTTGGCCAAGATGCTACAAACAAACTGTTTTTAATGTTTGCAAAGTGAAAAATGACAATGGATCAGATCTAGATGACCTTGATGAGGTGGAAACAAATTTTGTGAGAAGACTGAAAAAGGGTATTGGAAAATACAAAGGTAAGATACCTTTCAAATGTTTCAATTATGGAAAGATAGGTCACTATGCATCTAAATGTCCAATCAAAGTTACTAATGACAAACAAAAGGATCATAAGGGTAAAT
This sequence comes from Sequoia sempervirens, assembly GCA_007258455.2. Classification (NCBI taxonomy): domain Eukaryota; kingdom Viridiplantae; phylum Streptophyta; class Pinopsida; order Cupressales; family Cupressaceae; genus Sequoia; species Sequoia sempervirens. Next base: position 11,533 of record VDFB02161424.1, on the reverse strand, counting down.
TTTTCAAGAAGAGCTATTATAATGAAAAGGAAAATGGTGTATCTAATGATGAAGAATCATATTATCTAGATGAAGAAAGTGATGAATGCTTGTTCATGGATTTAAATGTTGGAACTAATTCTACTAATCTTGAAAAATGTGTGAAGGAAAGTTCTTTAGAAACAAGTCATAACATTGAAGGAACTATGTTGACTGCTTTTCATGCTAAAGAGGAGAAGTAATGGATCATTGACTATGGATGCTCAAATCATATGATAGGTAATAAGAGTAAGTTTGTTAAGCTTGAAAAGCATGATGGTGGTCTTTTCTAGTTTGGTGATGATACATCTACTAATGTCTATGGAAAAGTTTCAATTAGTTTTGATGGAAAGCATAATATAGATGATGTTCTTTATGTCAAGGGTCTCTAACATAATCTTTTAAGTATAGGAAAAATGTGTAGCAAAGGATATAATCTTGTATTTTAGAATGGTGGTTGTGAAATTAGAAAAGGAAACTCTGATTTTCTGGTTGTTGCTAGAATAAGGATAGGAGGTAATGTCTATCAACTCAAAGGTAGTGGTGCAAAGTGCTTTATGTATCAAACTAATGAAATTTGGATATTGCATAAAAGAATGGATCACATTAATTCAGATAGCCTAGTAAGGATAAGTTCTACTAATTTTGTGAGAGATTTTTCAAAGATTATAAGGCCTATCAATGCAATCTACAAAGAATGTCAAGTTGGAAAGAAAATGAAGATAAGATTCAAGACAAAGGAATATTCTAACATAGGTCCCTTGGAGTTAGTGCATACAGATCTATGTGGACCTACTAGAATTAGAAGCTCATGTGGTGATAGGTATTTCATGTTATTAATTGATGATTATTCTAGAATGGCATGGGTTACATTTCTCAAAGAAAAATTAGAAGCTCTAGACAAGTTTAAAGCATTTAAGGCTATTGTTGAGAATGAAATTAATCTGAAAATAAAATGTTTGAGATTTGATAGAGGTGGTGAGTTTACTTCAAATGGGTTTAACAATTTTTGTGAAGATCATGGAATTAGAAGGCATTTATCAACCCCTAGAACTCCTCAGTAGAATGGAGTTATGGAAAGGAAAAGAAGAATAGTTCATAAAGTAGCTAGGACAATGATGAAGCTAATATTTTGGATGTCTATTGGAGAGAAGTAATTCATATTTCAGTATACATTATTAACAAAGGTCAAGCAAGAGTGAACAATTCAAAGACTCCATGTGAGTTATGGTACATGGCAAACCTCCTACTGTGAAATATTTCATAGTTTTTGGAAGAAAATGTTATATCAAAAGAAATGAAGAAAACTTATGAAAGTTTGATGAAACATATAATCAAGGAATATTCCTTGGATACTCTACAAGAAAAAAGGCCTATCGATGCTACAACAAAATATTGAAGAAGATTGTTGAGAGTGCAAGTGTTAAGGTGGATAAAGAACCCCATCAAAGTTCAATACTGATAGAAGGATATGAATATGATGAATCCCCTTGAAATGAACAAGAAAATATTAAAGATAAAGGAAAAGAGTTGATGTTTGAAGAGGAAGAAGCTCCAAAAAAAAATCCTAAGAGTCCTAATTATGTGCAGAAGAATCATTCAAAAGATTAGCTCATTGGAGATAAGAGAAAAGGTGTGCTGATAAGGAGAAAAAATTTTATCATAGAGGAACAAGTAAATATTTTTTCTCTTTGAGGTGGAAGCAAAAACAATGACTGATGCATGCAAAGATGAGAATTGGATCAAAGCAATGAATGAAGAGTTAGAATAGATATAGAATAATTTGACTTGGGAATTAGTCCCAAGACCAACAAATAAGAATGTGATTGGTACTAAGTGGGTATTTCAGAAAAAGTTGGATGAAGATGGAAAAGTTGTCAGGAACAAGCCTAGACTTGTGTGTAAGGGTTACTCATAGGTTAAAGATGTAGAATTTTGGGAAGCTTTTGCTCTAGTTGCAAGAATGGAAGCTATCAGGATGTTTTTAGCTTTTGTAGAACATAAAGATTTCAAAGTTTATTAGATGGATGTGAAGTCTGTATTCTTGAATGGTGAATTGGAAGAAGAGGTATACATTGAACAATCAGAAGGTTCTCAATTGTCAAAAGATATAATATGGTTTGTAGATTAAAGAAAACATTGTATGAACTGAAGCAAGCTCACAGAGCTTGGTATGAAAGGTTAGATAAGTACCTACTGCAGAAAGGATTTAGAAAAGGTACTACAAATAGCAATCTATATTTCAAAATTAAAAATGAAAAAAATATTAATTGTAGTAGTTTATTTTGATGACATAATCTTTGAAGGAAATGAAGGTATGTACAAGAAGTTTGCAGAGGAAATACAAAAATAATTTGAGATGTCAATGTGTGGGGAGATGAATTTCTTCCTTGATTTACAGATTAGTCATCAAAGAAAGGAATATTCATATCACAATCTAAGTATGTCAAGGAAATGTTAAAGAATTTTGGAATGGATGATTCTAAACCTATATGTACTCCTATGGTTACTGGTTGTAAGTTGAGAAAGAATGATGAATTTCCTAATACAGATCAAAGCAAGTATAGATCAATGATTGGTACATCATTATACCTTACTGCTACTAGATCAGATATCATGCATTCAATTTGTCTTGTGGCTAGATTTCAAGAAGATCCAAGAGAATCTCATGTTGTAGTAGTGAAGAGGATATTCAAATATTGTGGTGCATGAGCACCTTTGCAAAACCATGTTCCTATTTTGGAAAAATTGAGTAAATTTGATATCTTTACTTTGTAATAAGATTAAAAGAGTACCTTGTATATTTATAGGTCATTAAAGTTCATTAGGAGGGTTCAATTTTTATTTTTTTGTGGCAAATTGCAAAAAATGCAAAAGTTGTCAACAAATATTGACAGAATTACAAAATTATGTAATAATTGCATTAAGAAGTTGAAGGGTCATTGTTAGTTCTAGGTGTATAGAAGTAGTTAGAAGGTTAAAATACAATTTATTTTCATTTATAAAGTCTTTGTACATCATTTTGAATATTAGGGTGATTGAATGAATGATTTAGATCAATGAGAATATTGTTTTAAGCATATTTTTCTTAGAAAATCTATGTGTTTCAGTTGTGTATGGCCCTGTATGAGAATAAATGGTGTCTAATTGTTTTTAAAAGGTAGTGGAATCAATCACCTTCCTTTAGAAATTTGTTTCATGCATTTTGGTTAATATTTGTGCAAGATATTGAAGTTTTATTGTGGTCTGCTAAAAACCTAATTAGGGTCAACAGGGATATTAAAAAAAGTGTGTTTCTCCTGCAATAATTAGTGGAATTCCTTGGGTTTTGGTAAGATTAATCTTTAATGCATTTTCTTAAATATTTCAAAGGCTTTTGGGCCGAAGTGTAAAGTTAAGGTGTGAGAAATTGAGATTAAGGTCTGTAAATCTGGGTACAGTCAGGAAACAGGGCAGTAAAAGGGGAATAAAGCCTAGGGTTTTTGTAAATATCAATGCAAAAGGAATTTTGGTGTTTTCAAAACTATGTTCAGGTCAAATATAACCTATTCCAAGCTTTGGTTGAGTTTCTTTAACTTTGTATATATAAGAATCAATAAGCCTAAGTCTGTAAATGATAGAAATAACTAGTAAAACTGAATACAGTGTGATTGTTTTTGAGTTTTTGGACATGTTCATTAAGCCCTTCATGAGTATTTTGTTTGTAAGGGTTTTTGGAATAATTTGAACTCATTTCAAGATAGGTATTGATATATTTACAAGTTTTTGGAGTTCATTTAGTGACTATCTTGTCGAGACTGAGTTAATACAGTCGACTTTGGGAATAGAAATTGGAGATTTTTTGAATTGGTATTTGCTAAAATATGTTGAGCAATGAATGGGAAACAATATGTCATGATTGTGCAGGCTATATGATACTTGTTTAAGGTAACTACAAAGGATAATGGTCTTGTATTTAGTGTTTTTTGTTGATAAGGACTAAATGGCCTAATGCTGATTTGGACAATTTACTTTGAAAAAGTTCTTAAGTTTGTGTAGTCTAAGTTGTTGAAAGGATTTGGGTCATAATTTGAATGATGAATATGGTGGTTAGTGAATCAATAAGTAGTTTGGTTCCTTTTTTCAATTTGACTACTTGAAAATATGAGTTTTATGAATGGAAAAGAGTCCTAATAGGAAGGACAGTCAAGAATTTGTTTGAGTCTTAATGAATGAGATTGAGAGAGTTTGTTTTCTTCCTCTATATTGCATCATATTGGAAGGGAATTTCAAATTATGGTTAATGGTATCCTAGGTATATTGACTTATCTTTGAGTGCATATACAAATGCAGATCGAGTTGGATGTGTAGATGAAAAGAAAAGTACAAGTGGTGGTGCTTTCTTTCTTTGAATCAAGTTGATTTCATGGCTAAGTAATTAGAAGCAAGATTTAGTGTCATTATCTACAGCATAAGCATAATATATTGCAGCATCATCATGTTGTACATGTGTTGTGGATGAAGAAAACATTGAAGGATATCAGAGTTTCATATGATGAACTTATTCCTATCATGTGTGGCAATACAAGTGCAATCAATATTTCAAAGAATCATGTAATACATTCAAGAATAAAACATATCTCAATCTGATATCACTTCTTGAGAGAGAAATTTTCAAAGAATGAGGTCAAGCTAGAGTATGTGCCTACTGAGGATCAAGTTGATATTTTCACAAAGGCTCTTCCAAAAGATACTTTTGATTATATCTAGGAGAAGTTAGGGGTTATTTCCCCTCCTTTCAACTAGATGCATAAGTATGTGCATCTATCCAGACAGAAATTCAAGATACATTCTTGGTATTGGACTAATGTTGAAGGCTACCTCTCAGGGGGAGTAGGTAGTAATGGTTGCTAGATAGTGAGTGCAAATTCTTCTTGGTGTTGCAAGAGGTGTATGCACAAAGTACAAAATAGTGGAAAGAGAGTATTTTTTGTCCTTTGAATTTTGTCAAAGGGGGACAACAAATGAGTACAATACAAGAAAGAGAGTTGGATGAGTCTATCACCCTTTTTCATTGATTTCAAAGGGGGAGAGAGTTAAAGTAGTTCAAAAACCATAAGAGAATTTGAAAAACATGGAGATATTTGTAGAAGTGAATATAGTCTGAAGACCATAGGGGGAGAGAGTATGGAATAGTATTGTCTAAAGAGAAAAGGAAGAGAGTGCAGATGTTGTAGAAGTCTATGAAGAGAGAGGATGAAGAGTAAAGAGTTGTCCCATTCAAGGGGAGTATTGCTTATTGTAGTATTGTTGTTGGTTGCTTTTGTTGTTGATGGTTTTTCAAACAGCAGGTGTTGCGTCAATGACAATGGGGGGATTGTTGGAAGTTTGGAGATGTTGAAAGCTTGAGTTGTTTGTGATTTTATTGGGTGTTTTCATTGATGTCAACCCCTTGTTTGAAGAGAGTTTTGGAATGTTGCTAGTATTGATGATGTGTCTAGAATTGTCGGTATTGATGTCAACACATGTTGTTGTCATCGATGTCCTATTTTAGTATAAATGTAGAGGTTGTTGGTCTGACTTGTGTTTGAGGAGATTGGTGTAGTTGGAAAGTAAATTGCATGTTACAAATGATGTAGATATGTTGCAAAGATGTTAGTAATTTTTCTAATGAATTTGGTTTACTTGGTTTCTAAGTGCTTTTGAGAAATTTGAATAAAAGAGAGTTTAGTGTGACAAAGTGGTGTTCAGTGTTCTGCTCCACATTTCTTCATGATTGAAGATATGCCATGTGATTTGGACATGATGATCAAAGGTGTTCAGAGGTGTCATAGCTAGAGTTTTAGTTTTTTGATCATATTGAATTGGAAGATGTGTTTGATAGTATGTATGTCTGGAAAAGATTTCTAGGAGAAATGAGATTGCTCTCCATTTCTCCACAATGAAGGTTCTGATGTTTTAGATTTGGTAACATGCTTATAATGTTTGTATCTACCTTCCCTTGATATTTTAAGTGTTGTGGTGCTCTGCAAAGTTGTCCAATGTGTTGGATGTATGTGCCACTATGTCTGGTTACACAAAATGAAGGTGTTCTTGAGTTTTAGGTGGTTGTAGTAGATGTGCAGAATATTCTAATGATAATAGAATATTTTGAGATATTGTATGGATATTGAGGAATGTTATTGTTTGGTCCACAAAAAAATTCCATACCTTGAGAGGTGTGCTTGGAGTCACTTGTTAGTGTTGGTGTAGGGTTAGTCGACCTAGCATACTAGCACTAATTGTGGAGGATCATTGTTGTTTGAGGAAGTGTTGAGAAGCATGTTGGTATAGATTTGGGTCCTAATTAAGTAGTGGTGTGGTTTGGCTTCACTTATTTATATTGTGGAAGACTTCAATGTGCCCATTTATAGAAACTTTTCTTGCTCCTTGGTGAGTGATGTATCAAAATCATCAAGTGAATACAAATTAAATATAGTATCAAGTGCATCTCTAATGACATAAAAGATAGAAACAAATATTGAATAGTCATGACCAAAAAGAATCAACTGAGAGACATGTTTTTCAATACCACATTATGTCAACTATAATCTGATAGACTTGAGTTTGGTGAAGAATTCATAGATAGTGTCAAAATATATAGGATTCAAATTGCTAAGCTCATTCTCCAATTGAAAATCTCTCAATGTATCTTGCTTCCCAAACAAGGAATCTAATTGAGTCCAGATCTAATTGGGTGTAATGTAAGATTCAATGCAAAAGAGTAGATCAGGATACATAGACATACATAATGTCTCAAAATCCTCATCACACCTATTAAACCATTTTCTCTTCTTTGCAGCTCTTTTTGGTTTAAGTTTTGTACCCATGGTCGCCCTATACAACCCTTAGTTTTTCAAATGTATATCCACTTATTTTTTCCACCCATAGTAATTGTATGGAGTGAGGGGAGTTATGTGTGTTGGATCCATGTGTTTTTATTGAAAAAATATAGAATTTGACAGAGAAATAACAATATGACCTTCACAATGCAAGAGAATTTCCCCTTGTTCCCAAAAAAATGATCTTTTGCACATTTTCCCAAAAAAGGCAAAACCTAAGAATTGATGGAAATAATAGGTACCCAGTAAATTCTAGAAAAATGTGTCTAAAGTCTATTTAGAGGGTTGAACCATCTTTCTAATGCTACAAGAATTGTGAAAAACTAAGATCCAAGGAAAAAGTTTGATCCTTTGAGTGAAAACAACTTGATCTAACTTCAAAGACATGTAAAACACATCAACAACACTAGTGGATCAAGCTCAAAACTAGATTTCCAACAGTGTATGGTTTATGAAAATCCAAGTTCATAAGCCCAACTTATCAAAAGTGCTCCAATTTGGTTTGTAGGATAGTATGGGGCTAAAAGAAGTTATCCCCTACTCCTATCATGAACCAAGGGGACTAGCACTAGGTGCTAGGACCGAGCCCCTAGCCCCTAGTCACCAATATGACCAAGGTAGGGTTGGAGGGTCCATCAGTCACACAACAATGACGGACAATGGTGATGGGGTGGATCAAGTAGTTTTAGGGTAGTGAACAAAAAAATGATCGTTTTTAATGTCGCTTCCCTCAAATATGGTATAAGAAGCCAATTTACTATGTCAACTACTCACAAATTCAAACAACCCACTACGAATCATACCAATTGTCATGAAATTACATAGTGAGGAAGGATTTTTGTAGACTCGTTGAAAAATTACACAGTGAGGAAGGATTTTTGTAGACTCATTGAAAACTTACACAATGAGGAAGGATTTTTATAGACTCGTTGAAAAATTACATAAGCACCTATGCAAGACTAACAGCACATAGTACGATGTATAACACAACATAGCGTACTAATCCATACACTATATGAATCCATATGAATGTATGGATTTTTTTAGACTTCTTTTTTGTGCCACAAAAAAACACCTGAAAATTCAATTGTTCAAATTTTGGAAAAAATATAGTTGATGTTTTAGGTTTTTAGACATTCTGAACATAATGGCGAGGTCTATTTTGCTCCAAGATGCACTGATTTTTTCTCAAAACTGAATCTCTCAAAATTGATCAAGAATTTGTAGATTTGGTGCTCCGATACCATGTTGAAGTTTATGGTGAACTCCACATTTCCCAAAAATCACTTGCAAGAAAAATAATTGTAAAAAATAAAGAGAAATGCAAAATAAATTTGTTCAACAACCTAAGAATTGTATTGTTGTTATAACATGAATGAATGATTACAATGAATGATGAATGATTATTAGAAAAAAAATCAACCCTAGATGAAACCCTAGGTGAAGATTAAATTAGATCATGATAAGTGACATCATCCTATGTTATGATACATGACCTAAAAATAACTCAATATAATAATAAAAAAATTCTTAAGTTTAGCTTAAGTGCATGAAGTAAAAGGGACTTGTCACATGAAATCACACCCTGTTGAACATAAGCCCAGCATTCTAATGACACAATGGAAATGTCCTCAAGGAGTGGGACCTTGCAAAATGAGGTCAAGTCTCCAAAGAAGGTTTCCCTCCTCTTCTAACCTAAGTACAAATGTGTTGGTCCAACCCAACACATGGAATCCTACCACTAACCCTACTCTAACAAATCACTAGGGAAAGGGAGAGAAAGAATGCATTAAAAGAGAAAGGGGAGGTGATACACCAATATAAAAATATTTCTTCTTGCTCAAGACTACACATAGCATCAATGAAAAGGGCATGACTTACATAGTTCTTTGTTTTACCAACTTCCAAGGGAAAATATGGATGTTAGGGTTTAGCTAGATGCTAGAAGGAAAGGAAGACATTCACAAACAAAACCTGCAAACTAAGTTAACACAACATGCATGCATGAAAGATAATAAAATAAGATATAGACATGAAGGTAAAGGGCATACACAACATATCTAAAAGAGAGAAGAGGAAAAACTAGTGATTTTCACTAATACAAAGGAATAGAATCCAATTTTATAGTTGCAACATGCAAGAGTTGCAATGTCCACCAAAGAAAACCCTAGGGAGAGCCCAAAATAAGAACCATTTAAATGAACACTAGGTTTCCCTTTATACGAGAAAGGAACTCAAAAAATTGTGCCCAAGAAGAATAATTGGTACTCCACACCCATGTCTTCACATTAATAATCATGTGTGTTTGTGCATCGAAGGATGGAGATCACCCAAGAAATCTGCAATCTAGGCATTTGAACAATGACAGAAAGGACACCTACAAGCAATAAATGAAGCATGCTCATCATAAATCTCCTCCAAAACCACACAAAGCATTGAATGCCCTCTCCACTACCTTAGAAACTAGGATTGAAAATAGAGGAGATTTGTTGAGAATTAATGGTGATTACAACTCCAAAAATACCCTCTGGAGTGTTGTCAAAACTTTGGGCTCAAAAAAACCACTCCGCCAAGAATTAAATGGTCTAGAACCCCTAAAAAGGCACCTTCATTGGACATCAAGTGTCAAGCCTTCCAAGGAATGCTTGTTGAAAGGCTAGAAAGAAGAATGCCACAATTCCAAAAATATAAAGACAAACCCAATAGTGTTGAAGTTGAGAAAGCCAACCTCATAGACCCCGAAGATCACCTGCATGCAAATAACCTGTCACAGAAAGAAGACATTCGAGACAAAAGGCAAAGGGTGCTCTGAAAGCTGAAAATGTATTAATCAGAGAGAGGTAAAATACAATGATCAATCCTTATAAAAGGAGATTGTGCAACCCTAAAGAAACCCTAATAGGTAGACATTTAATAATTAATATAATTATTAAATGTCACAATATGCAAACTAAAGTGAAATCTTAAGAGAGGAATAAAGGTAACTTAATTAACATAATTAAGTTAAAACCTTTACTCTAACACCCCCTTAAGATGAGCAAGAGTGCAGCTACAAACATGTGCAAAAAGCAAAGGTAACTACAATGCATGAAAGCAAACAAGCATCCCCAACAACTAGGCCCGATCGGTCGAATACATCCAAATTTCTCAAAGTGGAGAAAGGGAGAAAACTCATGGGAACAAAACTCCCCTCCAAAAGAGAGAAAAGAAAAGAATGAAATGCACTAATGAAAGAAGGATAGGAGGTGGATTACATGATACCCCCCATAGAAAATTCTATCATATAAGTACATATACAATGGTCTCCATAGGAGAGATATAAAGAGACAAGAAGGCCCCCCCACAATGAAGAAACTCTTGTCGCAATGGTGGATGCCTGATGTAGAATCCAGAAAGAGATCCTAAAGCAAAAAATAATATTCCTCCCCTTGGGAAGAAACGGATCCAAAGGACGATGTCGAAGAAACCCTGTGAAGAGTGATGAACCAATCTATCTCAAGATGTGTGCCATGATAGGATGTTGAAGAATCTCTCTATTTGAACTGAAACAAATTGATGCCAAATCCAAACTGATGTGGAGAATCCTGAAATGCAACCTCTGAATGCATGGATAATGGTGGGTGTATAGTGATAACCTGACTTCAAGGTAGAGGAGATGAATGTCCTCAAAATAATCCTCAAGATCTGCAGTGTGAGACTCAACAAATAAAGAATGTGTCTACAAGATAAGAATCCCATGATGTAGCAGATAATGAATGACCAAGATGGTCATGATGTTGAACTGAATCCATAGGGGCCAATGTGGCAATACTGATGTCATCAGGAACAATGGATGATACATGTATAATCTCAGTCTGAAGAGTAGGAACTGTGAGACAAGCCTCTGATCCATCGGAACATGTAAGGGTGTCTAAATACTCAAGCTCCTCTAAAGTATCATGATCAAAGGGTGTATTATCTCTCCAAGCAATGGGTAAGAGACAATCTGAAGTAGGATCCTCTATGAATGGAGAGAGATTGGGGTCTCCATAGATCTCCCAAAGACGTGTCCAAAGTGGGTGGGGACAATCAATGTCTGATATAGCCCACACAGTGTCATCATCAACACTAGATAGTATAAGTCCTACTATGTGATCTCTAATGATATTCCAAGCTAGTTTTCCCTCTGAAGTGGTTGGTTTAGGTATGAGATCATACAAATAAGGCAAAATATTAAGCCACCTACAATGTGTAAGTATGCCCTTTTCCCATGACTCATAATTACCTTGTTCTAGAATTACAATTGAAGGGTGAGTAGAAAAACCCATGATAACTCTTCAAATGAAAAAATCGAGAGACTAAGGACTTGGTACATATAAATCAGATCAAAATATGCCATCTCATGCAAACAAATCCTTTCTAGGTGCCAAAACGTCCAAGTAATTAACATAATTGTGAAAACACAAAATACTAGATAAAATGTACCTAGGGTAGATTCTGGAAAAAGTGTATGGATAAATATGAAGAGCTCTGAAATACCTTTCCAATGCCTATTCGTTTGTGAAAAACGGAGACACAGGAAAAAAGTTACAAGATCGAAAGCGTAAAATGAAGATCTGACTTTGACTGATATAAAATGGAACTACTAACAAAATATTATAATGAGACCTATACCA
>VDFB02161421.1:0-21151 GCA_007258455.2 Sequoia sempervirens | reverse complement strand
CAAAACCAACTTGAAGTCTAGTTAGTATTTACCATTAAGTCTCAACCAATCCTAAAGATCTTTGGAAGGAAAGATTCAATCCAAAGATGAAAGGAATAAACAATTGGTTATGCCTTTCTCCTTAACTAATGCACCAGCAACATTTGTGCACCTAACAAATAATATACTAAAGAAATTAGCTAACTCCTTCACCATCATCTACATGGATTATATTCTCATCTTCAATGAAGTTTGTAAGGAGCCCATTGACATGTTGTGAAGGTCCTAGACACATTACACCCATACAAGTTGAGCACCAACTTAAGAAAGCATCCATTTGGTGCATCACAATCCCAATGCATACACTACATCATTGACGACATAGGTATATATATAGTTTCAATAAAGGCCTCGAGTAATCCAAGATTGGCCAACTCCGCAATCACACAAAATTTGGGATTTTTCTCCTTAAATAATGCACCTGTAAAGTGCCTTGCCAAATCTGATGTAAAATCTCTGATTTTCTGCCTTAAGGAATTTTGACAAACACTTGGTATGGAAACTAGTGACTGCTGGAAATGGTTTTCTATTTGATTTGTTTTGGTTTTGAATGATGCAAATGATGCTTGAACACTTGTCTAACAATGCTAGATGTCTATCAATGCAATAGAAATGATATGCAAGATGTTTTTGTATTTTTTAATGCATTTAAATGACTGAAACTCATGCAATTCTACACCGACAGTAGTTAGGCATTTCAACAAACATTTCATTGCCAAACTCCCAAACTCCTCCAATATGATATTGCAAATGAAATCTAACTTGTTACAATGCTGGAGATGTTTATGAAATACTAAGATAACTCAGTCCTAATTGACAGAGTTCAAGTATGCAAATCCGATTACAAATGTATACCAGGATTACATCAAAAAGTCACTGTTTAAGACAGCAATTTAGACTCAACTTTTACAATGCAAATACTCCTAAATATGCAGGATTACAATCAAATGTTTGGAACCTGAAAATGATGCCTGAAGATTGTGATTACAGCAATCTGAAAGTGATCGAATTCCCTATAGAAGTCGTCCTTATCATGCAAAATGGGCAGCGACTGTACTTAGTGATGGCCAGCGATCCTTCAAGAGCCAAGACGATTTTGTATCAACCTTCTAACATCAAAATCGCACCAGCAGAGGCAGTGTTGGGCTCTTCTCCAATGAATATGATTTTTTCCCACAAGCAAAGCCACGTCGTCCTTCCCTAAATCGCCCTCCAATCTCAAAATCGAACCTTGTTCAATGTTCTACAAAATCGCCTCAATGACTAAAGTGAAATGATGATCATATCCAGCAAAGTAATCTCCTTCAAGCTGCAAAAATATCAAACTCCAACTGAAAATGTCTTCTTCAAAATCTGAGAATATATTTCTCCAAATTGATTCCTCCTGTCAATCCAAAATTTGGCCAAAGGCCACAAAATTTTGCTTCAATTGAGAGACTGAGATATCTCCCACACAAATCTAGCTAGGGTTGATATTTCACAACCAAAACCGGCACTCTAGAGTCTTCAAACCCTCGAGCAATGCAAGCATTCAAGCTTATACCTCAAAGGTATGGAAAATAGATGAACTCAAGATATGTCCAATGGCTTGCATTCAGCCCCTTATAAAGAATAATCATCCGTCACCAAGAAGCTTCTAGAAAATAATATTATTTTATTCATTAAGTGACTTTATAATATAACATTCATTTTTAGTCACTTTATTAAATTAATTAAATATAAAGCTATCTTTTTTATATTAATTTATTGAGATAACTTTACAAATAATTAATTTAATATTTATTCCCTTATTTCTCCTTTTAGCCTTTCGGGAATAATTAAAGGCTAAATGATCACTTGGTAGCTACTCAAAAGGGGACATTACAACACCAGCTACATTCATGCACCTAACAAATAATATACTAAGGGCATTAGCTAACTCTTTCACCATCATCTACTTGGATTATTTCTCATCTTCAACAAAGTTTGTGAGGAGCCCATTGAACACATCATGTAGGTCCTAGACACATCACACCCATACAAGTTGAGCACCAACTTAAGAAAGCATCCATTTTGTGCCTCACAATCCCAATGCATTCACTATATTATTGATCACATAGGTGTACATGTAGGTTCAATAGAGAACTAAAGTAATCCAAGATAGTCTTCCTGAATTCTAGCATTGTACACGCCAAGCAAACTCGGGATACCTGCAAAAGGTTTTTCAATGGCCCACACAACACACCTTTAAGAGGACAAGTAATGCCATTGTGTTGCGCCCCAGCCATGATAGGATGACCAGCCCTTCAAGATCAAGACCACCATAAGCTCTCTCAACATTGTAAATTCCACATAGTATCAGTACTTAGGAGGCATGTCGCTAGAAATTTTCTAACGCAGTAACTATATGGCATTAAGTGCTGTAAACAACAGCAACATTACATCTAGAGAAAGAGACCACTATTCTCTTTGATCAAAATTCCTCAATTCTAAAATCACAAAGTAACAGAAGTAAATGAGTGCCATATGAAGTCAATGACATGTTTGGTACAGTTCCATATGGCAATTAAAAACAAGGTCATAGATGCCTTAGCTTCTTCCTCTTGTCCAAGAATTTATCACAATGCTTGGCATTTTGACCTTAACTTCTCTAACTAGGTTTCTCGACCAGCCAATGTGGATTTCAAGCACACCTTGTACTGTCACTTTGCACAAAGTGAACAAGTTAATGAACTCTATCCAACCAACTTCTCATCAATAATCTTGACATCTTTGTTTCCCATGGGCACTCCTAAAGACTCATACAAAGACAATCATAAGAGAAGGAAATGGACATGCACAGGTCCCTACAATGCATCCAACAAGTAATTTCAGCAAGTTCATTAGATCATATTCAGTTCAATGATAAAGTACAAAAATGTGACAATGTACATCAACACCCGAAGAGTTCAAAGTCACTTAATAATATGGTTTGGTTCAATCTACAAGGAACTCATAGGACCTTTTCACATCGCCTCTATTCAAGATGGGGACCCTAATTTTTGCTCCATTCTCGTCTTTTGCTTCAGCTTTCTCTCTCTCTCTTCTGTTGTCTGCCTGTCTGGGGACGTGCTCGCCATTGAGTTTAAATGTAAAATTTGGCCAAGTCGGTAAAATTAGGGTTTTGAACTTTCTAACCAATTTGTGATCAAACGAGGTGAATAAATTGAAAACAGAGATTAACATTGATGTCAGTATGCTTCCAGCAAGTTTTCACTGAAGTTTCATCAGATTCTGACTACTTACTATTTTTAGTAAGTGTGCAATTCAGAGTATTTCGTCAACATTCTTGAAGTTCCGACAATCACACTACATCCAGAGCACATCAAGCTACTCACTAGCAAAATTTGAGCTGAAACAGACAACTTACTATTTTTAGCAGTTCAGCTTTCAGAGCAAATTTCAGGGTTTATATGCAGAGTTTTTCAGTGCATGTCTGAAGATTCCTTCTGGGTTTTCAAAGACCTTCGCGATGGTGTAACATGCAAAGTGAGGTAACGACTTTCAAAGTTCAGCCTTCGGAGGCTATTTTTAGGGTTTGCATGTCAGGGTTTTCTTTGCATGTCTGCATATTCCTTATGGGTTTTTCGAGAGCTTCGCAGTGGTGTGACATGCAAAGCAAGATGATCACTTATTCAGGAGTTTACTATTTTTAACAGACGCATTCTGGCAGCCGCCTCCCAATACTTCAGAATCACAAACTGATCGCAATACAATAGAAACGAGGACAAATGGAGGTCATTTGATATACATGCAAGTCAGATTAGGGTTTCCAGCTTCGGGACCTAAAAAGAGGGGTATAAAGTTAGAATTTTCGAAAACCGGTGTATCCCACCTCAATCAACATCTTTCGAGCTGTCCACAGGTAAAATTTGAAGGCAAACGGAGCACTTACTATTTATAGTAAGTCATTTCAAAAACTAGCTAAAAATAGTAAATCAGCGTTGGGCGCCGGTGTCAACAGGCAGGTCACCTGCTGAGGAGCACGTCATTCGAATTTCAAGTCAATCGGAGTTGTGGAGGTCTCAGAAACAAGCAGTTACTATAAATAGCAAATCACCTTCGGAAATGGGTTAAAAATAGCAGGCCAACTCAGAATAGCAGTATGAACAGGCTGACGGGGTCATGAAGGTCCAGTGTTCAAAATTTCAAATCGATTAGAGCTTCAGAAGTATGGAAATCAGAGGACTTACTATAAATAGCAAGACATGGAGAAGTCGGCAGAAGGAAGGAAAAATGGCTAAGTGTTGAAACTTCATCCTTTACCACCTTGAAAATGCGCCCTCACAAGCAAGAAGGAAAGAAAAATCTTAAGGCATGAGTCTTGTCCTGCAGCTCCCCCGAAATGCACCCTCCTCACAGACATGAGATGAAAATTTCTCTAAGTTTGAGTTTCATCCTGCAAGACCTAAGAAATGCGCCCACTTCAGCTGGAGAGTCAAGAAAAATTCTAAGTATTAAGCTTCATCCTCCTGCCTAGCCCAAATGCGCCCTCAAGGTAATGGCATGAAAAATATTCTAAGTGTTTCATCCACCTCCCCACATGATATGCGCCCTCAAGGTATTACATGTCAAGAAAAGTTCTAAGTATTAAATTTCATCCTCCTCCTATGGCAAAATGTGCCCATCCTCTAGCAAGTGTAATATGCGCCCATGTTAAGAAGTCAAAGGCAAGTCAAAGATGGCGTTCAAAGTTCATCCCTCACCATAGGCAATATGCGCCCATGCTACAAGGAAGTCAAAGGCATTGGAAAAAGCTTTATCCTTCATCACATTCAAAATGCGCCCTCACAAGCAAGATGCTAGAAAAATATTCTAAGGCATAAGTCCATCCCTCTCACCCCCTCAAATGTGCCAAGTTTAGAAGGAGCTCAAGGAGAAGTCAAAGACAAGTCAAGGATGCCGTTGAAAGTTCTATCCTCCACCCCATTTGAAATGCACCCATCCTTCTCAAGGGGTAAAATGCGCCCAAATCAAGGGATGTGAAGACAAAAGCTAAGGCGTTGGAGTTATTCCTTCCACATGTGCTAAATGCGCCAGGCTATGAGATGATGTGAACAATAAAATATGCTAAGTACGCCAAGATGTAAAGTGAAGGTGGTGAAATAAAGTAACTAAGGCGTTGAAATGAAGTTCATCCTCCTGCATGTGTTAACTGCGCCAAGGTAAGGTCAAAGGGAGATAAACATTGCTAGGACGTTGAAAATGCAATGTGAGGTGAATAAATATGGTAGGCGATAAAATCAAAATATTCTCCCACATGAAATATGTGCTCAAGGCATTCAAAAAGAAAAAATTTCTAAGTGAGTTAAAACAAAAACAAAAAAATTCCTCACCACAAGCAGAATGATTTGAAGATGAATAAAGATTTTCTAAGGCAAAAATTCAAAAATGCTAAGTGATTTAAATTTTTCTAAGGCACAAAATTTTTCTTCTTTAGGAAAAATGCCTAAGTCTAATGGAGGGTGATGAAATTTTCCTGGACACGAATGAATTTTCCGGAGATGAAGTCAGAAGATACCAGCTGCACAGGATCAACGAGAGATTTCAAGTCAGAGCAAAGAAATGTCCACAGATGTGAAGAACATGAGTAAATTTGTTGAAAATTATTTTTTCTAAGGTTCAAAATTCAAAAAATAAATGAACCCGTTCGTTGTATACCCATGAATTCAACGCGTTTTGAGGAAATTTTTCTTCTGGGTATTGAAGATCTTCGACAAGGAGTGGATTCCAAAATCTTTTGCACTTCACCAAGGCCTTTCAGATGGAGAATTTAATCGTCACTCGAAATTATGAAATTTTCCTAAGGAAAATTTAAAATTTTCTAAGGCAAATTGAATAAAATGTGTTTTCGAAGGAAAAATGCTTCAGACAAGGAATTTGAAATGAATTGCCTAGATGATTTCGATTGAATTCTTCGCAGGATGAATTTTCCAGAGTTAAAGGTGAATAAAATTAAAAGTTGAATAACAAAGCTCCAACTGGTGAATAAAATTTGTTGAAGAGTAAATTTAAAATAAATATTTTTCAAAAGTGAATTGCAAATACGCCAATCAAAGTTGAAGTTCTAGAAGGTCAAGATTCCAGGCGTCAGGAGACGAGTGTTAAAATTTCTAGAGGGAAATTCGAATTCTTGAAGAGAAGTAGTGGAAATTTAATGAGTTTGCTAAACTTGGCCTCTTTCTAGAATTCGATTTTGCTATAAGAATTGAGAAGTTATTCATTTCTCCTCACCAACTAAAGAAATTCGAATTTGCTCTGAGATTGAGGTTGCAGTGAGTGACTGAGTTACAACTATTGAAGAAATTTGTTTTTGAAAGAGCACATTGCTAAAGTTGAGGTTTAGAAAATCTGAGTTTGTTGTTGAAGCTGAGGAAGTACGACTTGGAGTAGAAGAGGTTGCTGAAGTTTGAAAATTGCTAAGTCACAAGAAATTGCTAAAGTACGAATTTTAAAAGGTCCAAGTGTTGAGGAGTGTTGAAGCAAAGTTGGACGACTTTCTCAAGTGTTGAACTTGCTGAAGACTGTTGCTGAAACTTTCTAAGTGTTGAAAGTTTGGAAGTGTGAGGTCGAAGTTGTTGAAGCTTGCATAAACTTTCTAGGTGTTGAAAGTTCAAGTTTGTTGAAGGAGAAGTGAGGTTTGCAAATGAGATATGATGTTGCAGCTTCTCAAACTCTTAAAGTCAACTGGCAGCCCCTGCATGATGTTTTATTTATTTTTCTAAGTTATTTGCTAATGGTTGTTTATTGTCTTGCAGGATGGCTGAAGTAAGAGCAACTGGCAGATACAGCAATGGTGCATCCAGGCAGGCTGTCATCAAGAAATTGAGCAAGTCTTTCATGCTGGAGTCACAGTTTACTTCTAAGTTGGGCAAACTGACTGACACCAATTTGGGCTCTTTCAACTTGGAGACTTTCAAGAATCGAATGCTGGGGATTGGCAGTCACCAACCTTCAATCACTTCACATAACATTGTTCAAAGTGGACTATTTGCAGCTGCTGGTTTCCCGCCAGCTATTCAGTGCTCAGAGCTGATGATGGAGTGTGCCAGCTGCTATGAGCCTGATCACAGGTCAATTGTCTCCCCAGATGGTCAAGTGTTCGCCAACCTCACTCCTGTAGCTATCGATGAAGCTTTTGGGATTCCAGCACACAAGAAGATGATTTACAAAACAAGAGAGCATGCTGAGCGAATTTATGCTTCTACATTCAAGAGATGTACAGAGGCGATTAATACTTGCTAGATGAACAAGCCTAAGCCCTCTCGTATGAAGCTGCCGAGGCAGATTATATCAAATGATTTGAAATAGGAGTACTTTGACCTGATCATGATGCTGAGTAGAGTTGGAGGTTTCCCTCAGGCGTTTATTTTCGAGCCGTGGATGTTTTATTACATCAACCTCATGCTGGAAGGAAAGGAGCACATCGACTGGGCTGCGATGATCAATGATAACTTGCATGAGCAGCTCCTGAGTTTGAGAAGAACAAAGACATTTTATATGGGCTCCTACCTTATTTACATGTTGGCTCATATGACGAGATACAAAGGAATTTCATACAAGGAACCAGTGGGTTGTGGCTCTCATCAATTCAAAATTCATGAGGCTTTTCTGCAGCTGCACCTGACAAGCACTACTCATTACAAGCGTGTTAACGACGCTTTTACCATGCATATTATGAGATCACTTCAGCAGCATACTCATCACAGGATCTCAAGGGAAGCTCAAGAGTTAATTGAAAGATATCGGTGCTGGTATATTCAGTTTTCGAAATTTTCTTATTTCAGGCTGTAGGGTTTTTCTTCATATCTGTTGGCGTTTAAATTCGCACCTCTGGAATGCGGATTTGAAAACGGACAGCTATGCACAGATAAACTGCTCTTCAAATTAGGAGGGGAAGCTCCCTCTTGCTGATGGTGTTTGAAAGAAAGTAAACTAAAACTAAGTTGCCTATCTTCGATCGCCTTAGAGCACAAGGTTTTTAAATAAACTGTACCGAGATTTTCTAAGGCAGTTCAACTACGACTAACTTAAACTGAAGACGCTCCTAACCTCTCAAGTAATAGCAGAGCAAGAGAAGTTAGAAATTAACAAGGTAGATTTTCTGACAAAAATACTTCAATCATCTCTCTTTCAACGAACACCTACACACTTCACTGCAAGCTGAAATAAAGATCATAAAAGTAGAACATAGATAACGGAAATCTGAGATTTTGGACCAAGGCAAAGAGGCTCATGATTTTATTACTCAAATCTCTGAAACAAAGCTCACTTCTAACATGCCTTGAACAAGAAATTGCAGCTAAAGAGGCTTGCAAACTTATTCTTAACACAATAGAAAAACAAAGACTAACCTTGTTGGCCAAGAGGCTAAATAATCTGCTTATCACAACAATAAAATGAACAAAATACTGTTAAATAAATAAGGCACAATAGGCCTGCCATTATTCACTTCAACAGCTGTTAAAAACTAAATGAGCAAAGGCCTTATTTACAGAAAAGCAAATATAGGAACCCTAAAATCTCCTTTACTATTAACTAGGGCTGTTCAAAGCAAGCTTTATTACTAAATTCCTAGAAAGATAAAACCTTAGAAAGGGGTAGTAAAAAGTGAAACGCCAACTATTACATCTTATCTTCTTTCTATCCTCAAAGAATGGATAAAGATTATTCCAAGAATAGAAAGAAAGCGGGAAAGAAAGCTTCTAGAAGAAAGCTGCTTTAAAACTCGATCACATCCGCTAGGAAGTTAGAGATTGTGTCCTTGCTCTATGCATCTATGCCATCAATAGCAAACACCGCTAAGAATATTCTCAAAGATCTGCAATAGATCTCAGGAAATCTTCGACCTCATTGGCCGCTTTATCGAACTTTGCTGACATCACCGAAATATGGCCTATCCTTCCGCCAACTGGACTGCAACTATGAACAACATTCTGGAACTGATTTTGCACTTCCTCAAGTCCGACGTAGGAACCGTCTTCAAGACTGTACTGAGAAGGGATCTCTATGACGAATTCAACATGAAAAGAAGAGCTTCAAATCACCTTTGTCTGTAGAGATTACGAATTCTTCAATATCCTCTCATAGGTTTTAACTTTGAAAACGTGACGCTCCCTCCAGGCAAGGATTTGTTTCTTGTGTTCTCTGGAAACTGCTGAACTGTAAGCCATGTTTAAATCAGCAATGATAATCTCATGTCTCGGTTTTACTTCAGCCAGTGTCTGTTCAACTCCTTGGATACCTTGACGTAGCTTATGAGCGCCTTCCCTTAACTAGAACATCTGTGCCAAGATCTCCCTTCCTCTGACAATGAAGCTCTCGATCCACTCCTGAGTCTCTTTCCCACATATGACCAGCTGTCTTAACTGATGGTGATCAGCTGGTGTCTCCAAGACCTGGGGCAGCAACTGGGTTGCTTGCGAAGAACCATGAACAAGGTTAGAAATGAAAAGCCTGAGCTGCTGATTTTCAGCCTTGAGGGCTGCCTTGTCTTCTCCATTTTTAAGCACTCTTTCTTGAAGGTTTTCGGATACAACTTTGAAGAGACTCAAATCTGCATGTCTGGTATTTCTACCGAGATTAGCCTTGACCATGACGAAATCATCCATATTTACCTCATCCCTATTTTATCTTCCTGGGCACTGCAGTCTCTATGACTATCTCATTGTCAGGATTCCTATCAAAGTGAACTTGCTTCTTTGCCTTCTTCTTAGGAGGTTCCTTATAGATATTATCGAGATCATCAACATTCACTTGATATGAAGGCCTTCTCCTAACCCTTCCTAAGGAGTTCTCAAGCCAAGACACAGTAGTATCTTTACTAACTTCCTCAGGAGGTACTGCTGCAATCTCTTCATCATCTTCGATATCAAGATCACTGACCAGGAAGAACCCACAAAGGTACAGAACATGCTGGAAGGTGGGATCCTCCTCGGCCATTCCCCTGAGGTAATGGGCTCGCTGTGAGGGAACTTCAATCACCTGTAGGCTGCCTGTATGACTATGCTTGAGAAATCCAACCTTCTTTTTACATTTTTATTTGATCTACAACCTTTGACGCCATCTTGAGACTGACTTTTACCCTTTCCCTTCGACTGTGCTTTGGAAGAAGAAGGAATTATCCTTGGCGGCTCTGCTACTGGAATGGAGTTCTTCCTTTTAAGCACTAAGAAAACCTTACTATGCTCAATGACTTGTCTTGTTCTGTCTTCGACTGAAAGAGATTCCTTGTTTGCCCAATTAACTTGTGGTAAGGGCTGATCCTCGATTCGTTTCTGAGTGTACATCGGGAGAAGCACATCTTCGTCATCATTAGAGAGCCCTTCTATATCTTCATTTAAGCAGTCTTTCATTTGATGGAGAGTTAGCCTGCTGTAACTACGCCTTCGCACTTCAAACTCATCTGCACAATTAGCCCAAAAATATTCAAGTGCGGCTATGTGATTATAGTTCTTCTCCAATCGGCCAGCGTAGACACCATGAGGATCAAATGATCGTCTCTCGCTGTAAGATTTGAGGCCGAATTTATCTAACTCTTCTCCAATTGTTCCGGCATCTCAGCAGTCCTGCATGTATAAATACCCAACCTCAATGGAACCGAAGAGAGGGTTTTCTATTCCTCAAGACTTTGGTAGTGGACACCGTGAGCTCCGCCTCTGCACCTATGAAGATGACTCATCCGACGGATACCTGGCAACATGAGTGGGGCCCCAATAACCATAGACCCCTAGATAGGTAAAGGTGGAACTGTGATAAACCAATCCGCCTAATTCGGCCATTAAGCGTCTCCGCAAATCAAGAGATGAGTGGACGTGCGGGTAATTCGTTGTCTAAGTCCCGCACTGTGTATATGAAGAATGCTTTGTTCACCCTTTTGTAGTGGTGCAACGACTTTGTGAATTCCAACGGGGGATAATAGTTATATATGTGTTGTACGCTCAGCGATCCCTCGGTGTTCAACCCTCTGAATTGACCTTGATAGGCCCCCAGATAGACTAGGTATGACACCATGTGGAATACATGAAACTGGAAATATTCTATTATTTGCTGATGTAGGCAGTCACTAATCAAAGTAGGCCAATCATAAAACTCGGTCTTCTTCATGATGTGAGGTATGGCATAAAACATCCAAGGTTGGAACTTGGTGGTGTCTTCTGAGCCAGTGACCCTGTTGAGCAAAGTGATGATGATGGCAACCTCGCTCCCTCAACTCCCCCGCCTCGGCCATTCGGCAATGTTTTATGTTTTTCTTTCATCCATCTTTGTGCAATCTTCTTGCTATATTTATCTTTATGCATATTCCACATCCTTTCGCATTCATCCCTTGAAAGAGTTACGCTTTCAGGCCACGAGGGAATGGAAAAACACCTTTCGATCATATCAGGCTTTAGACTGCAAATCAATCTACCGTCTGCTGACTGGATCTCTCTAGTAGTCGGGTTGTAATGCTTAATGCAAGCGATTACGAACTCAAGGCTCTGAACTGATATAGGAATTGATGTCAGCTAAGTAGGAGTCCGTAATGTCCCAAGTTCTTGATTGAAGTAAGTTGCCCGCTTCCTCTTTCAAGGCATGGTGATCAACACTGGCTTGACATGACGCAAACCGCCCCCAACCGTTTCTTTGATATAATTCAGGAAAGAAAGCTGATTCTCCGGACTTGAAAACATTAGAGTGTACCTTACTTTAAAAACTCAAGAATGATCAGAACTTCGGCCTTGGTTCGCATGTCTTGAACAATTTCTATTTTTAGAATGCTGATTTTTGTGCTCCAACCGGACAAATTTTTGGGCGTAAATTTTTCTGAGATATGGGTTTTGTTCAAAATATCGCATACAAGACAACCTGCATCGCCCCGCTTTTTGAAAGGGCTTTAAATTTCGCCCGAAAAAGCAGCAAACCCTAATTTCTTCAAATTTTCCTGAAAAATTTGCATCCGGGTTTTCTTTGCTTTAGAAGAAGATTAGGACAAACCCGCTGATTAGATTGATTTGCAAAAACCCCAGGTTTGATCGAAAAAGCAGCCAACCCTAGGTTTTGAAATTTTCTTGAAAAATCAAGGATATGGGTTTCTTCAAGACTCAATGAAAGGACCCAGATGGATGAAATTTGAATGCACTGAAGTTTTCACTGACATGCAAGATAAAAGCACTTGCTGCAACTTGATGAAGTTCTTGAAAAATTCTTCAGAAGATTGAGGCAAAAAGACCTAGATGACTGAAAAATGGAAAGCCTTGGCCTTCTACTTGAAAAATTTGATCTTTTGGAACAAGAAGAATGAAAAAGCAAGGGTTTATGCTTGCTGGTCTGAAAAATCTGATGTAAAACCAGCAACTATGGATTCTTGAATCACAAAAATTCTTCAAACTTGCTGCTCCAACTTTCTCCTCTGAAGGCTACCTGCAAAAATAATGAAAAATACATGAAAGAATGATGTTAAATAGACTTAGGGTTTGATTTAGGTTTTGCTTTGTTTTTTGCTTTTATTTCCAAAACCCTAAATTCAATCTCTTTGAACTTGGACGCCATTCTCCTTTTGTAATTTTGAAAATTTTGAAAATTCTTGAAAATTCTCTAAGGCATGAAACTTTGGGCGCCTTTCTTCAACAGGGGCGCCCACTTCTTCCAGTGTTAGTCAAAATTTTGACCTTTTCAACTTTCCTTCATTTTCACATGCTACTTCGCCTCTGATTTCTCGTTGACAGATTAACCCGACAGGCGAGCTGAATGATTCACGGCGGAGCCTGACTGATTCTGAGAAAGAAGTTCTGGAGGCACCCCCGACGAAAGACTTCATTTCGACCTCCGAATTTAGGGGAGCCTTTTCCTTCCAGGGGCGCCCATTTCTCCCAGAGAACCATTTTCATGATTTCCAAGTTCTTCCTTCTCCCTTTGATCTTCTGATGAATCTTCGATTCCGGGAGCTATGTAGATCTGACTGACTGTCTGAATATTTCGTTGGATAGCCAGACTGATTTTGGTGAGGCATTCTTGGATGCTACTTCTGCAAAATCCATCATCATGAGCTTCAAAAGTTTGGGCGCCCTTCTTCAAC
Organism: Sequoia sempervirens; assembly: GCA_007258455.2. Classification (NCBI taxonomy): domain Eukaryota; kingdom Viridiplantae; phylum Streptophyta; class Pinopsida; order Cupressales; family Cupressaceae; genus Sequoia; species Sequoia sempervirens. The sequence continues at coordinate 8,037 of VDFB02161421.1, read as the reverse complement.
AAGGGCGCCCACTTCTTCCAGACTTAGAAAATTTTCAATTTTGTTCATGTCTTTCACTCCTACAGGTGATCTTTGTTGAATTCAGAGTCTTGGGCGTCGGATTGATGGATGTTTGGGCTCGTTGCAAAGCTGAGATGATTTCAGGAGGGGTCTTCTGGAAACACTTATGCCAAAAAGTGGATTTCAGGTCCTCAAAAGCTTGGGTGCCCCTGGCAAGCTGGGGCGCCTAGTTTCACCAGAGTTAGTTTATTTTTCACATTTTTCACCTTTGCTTTCGGATTTCTCTTTTCAACTCTCATCGGACCCTCTATTCAGCTCTTTGAATCTGATGACTGCGAGCTCCGTTTGTCGTGCTGGATAGCTCACTAGAAAGCCTATTGCATTCTGAAGACATCTCGTTATAACTTTGACTGCAAATTCACCTGTTTGAACCCTTGAAAAGTTGGGCGCCCTTCTTCACCTAGGGCGCCCAATTTCTCCAGACTTAGAAAATTTTACTTTAATCTTCTTCTTCGAGTTTCAGATCTTCATTCTATATCTTCCACTTTGACTCAAATTTGTCGGGGACTGGATTGTCGGATGCTCTGACGGGGATATCCATCGCGAAGCTGACTGAATACTAAGCAACTTCCATTGGAGGTCCAAACCCTAATTCACTCATCTGGTGACCTAAAAAGGTGGGTGCCTTTCTTCAACAGGGGCGCCTAAACTCAGCAGAGTTGGAAAATTTTCATGATTTTCCAATTTTCTTTATCGTTCTTCATGCATGTTCATCGTTTCACCTTCCGCTGAAAGTTTGAATGCTGAAACTGACACCTGGTAGCCGAACGACCTCCATTGATGATCTCGGAGCTCCAGATATGCTTCTGAAAAGCGGAATAGACCCAGTAGGGCAAAACTGATTATTTTAAGATTCTAACTGCACCAGCCTGATATGGACGTATTTTGAGCCAATCAAAATCAGTTCGGACCCTATTGGACCAACTTTCTATTTTTAGAAATTTTCTATTTTTAGAAAAATTTTCCAGTATCCGTTTCGAAAGAAACCCAGAAAAACCCATATAACGTTACTAATTTAGAAAATTTCTAAAAATAGCAGTTTTCCTAAAATTTAGGGATGAAAAACTGAGATCTGGGTTTTGTAGATTAAGCTGCTCTCAGCAGACCCAGATCGTCAGATTTTGAAAATTTAGCGTTTTAACCCCTCATGCAAGACATGCACACCCAAATTTTGACCTTTTTGACTGATTTGACAAGACTTTTACTCATTTCTTCAAAATATCTAAGTGTAACAAAAATTTTAATTTTGGGGTACAACAAATAATAAAATATTCATTATGCAATTTGCAAGGGCGCCAATTACAGAAATTCGCCTTTTAATGCAAAATAAATATTAAAAATTATCTAACTTCAATTGACAATTCGAATGAAGCTTTAGGATTCACCGTTAGACTTCACTGACTCCGAAAAGTCATCGTTTGAGCTCATAGGCGGCTATTTGCTCAAGATATTGCACTTTTTATTAACTTCCTATTTTATAGCTGACGGCAAAGTCATGACTGGCCATCTTCGACGTTGATTTCTGAGTGACCGGGAGATGCTGAGACTGAGCTGGAGAATTCATCGGAAAGCCTACTGAACAAGGAAGAAATCTCTGCTGGGAGACACTACTGCAAAATCCATCATTTAACACCCTGAAAAATGAGGCACCCCTGATTAAATTCATTTACAGGTTCCACACTTAAACCATTTTCCTAAACTGCCATTTGACACTTCAAACGGCTGCTGACGGCGAACGGTGAACCCTGCTGACAGGCAACCAAACTCACTGCATGCCTGGAGACATTCTGCATCCAACGACTGTACACAAGGCATCTGAAAAGTGCATTAAGGACCTCAAAAGTAAAAGCGCCCCTGGCCTTCAGTTGCACTGACACCATTTTGACGAAAGTTGAACTCTCAACCAGATACCCTACTTTGACCTCTGATATCTGGAGCTGAGATAACCCGATTCGAGCACTATCTATCTCAACACGTAGCCGGAAGGACTTACAAGAGACATCTCTAGAGGTGACGAAGCAAGAAAACTGCTTCTAAGACCTCAAAAATGTAAGTGCGTATTTTATTTAAAATATACGCTCCATACTTGGCCATTTTCCGGATGTCTTAACTTTTCAGCATTTCGCCAAAGACCTCGCACGTACGAGCATCTGCCAAATCCCGAAGGCTGATGGCTGGGCTTGTTGAATAGATAAAGTAATTATGCTCAAGTCTCATGAAGACTTCGAACGCGAACGACCTCATCTGACAGGCCTAAAGGCTAGGCGCCTCTGGACTGTAGAAATACAATGAAAATTTTATGCCAGTCCGCCCACTTATTTACGTGCTTGGTAGAAACTCTGCCACGATCACCTGGAACGTCGGATTAACAGGCAACTTGGTGCAACGCGAAGCTGGACTAGAGTAGTATTGATGTCAAGAAGACCTCATCAGCAAACTGGACCATCTTAAGGGTCATTTTGACAAGCGCCCCTGAGCTATAGTTGCACTGGAAACGCAAGGAAGAAGCTCAAAGATGTGAAATCTCCATTATAAGCTCATCTTCAGACGTCGACTGTCGGAGCTCTGGGACTCGAATGACTGTGTTTGATAGCTCGTCAGATAAGCAGACTAGTCATGAAGAGATTGACTGCATCAGCCACCAGAAGTACCAAGATCCACCCCCTCTTTAAGAAGGGCGCCCTCAAACTACAGGCGCGCTTTTGCTGAAAAAGGACAAATTTCTCATATGTGAAACTTTGGAAATTTCAACTTCTGTTGCCAGTTGCCGGAGCTACGGGTTTCAGAAAGCTTTGCTGGATAGCTCATCGGATAGCCAGACCAATTCTGAAGAGATTGACTGTACTTATGAGTACTTTCAACAAAATCTTGACCTTCAAAAAGAAGGGCGCCCCTGAGCTACAGGTGCGCTTTTTTGCTTTTCTCTGAGAAATCTTCATAATTTAACCATTAAAAACTCTGTCTTGACCACTGAAATGACCATGTGCAACGTGAAATGCTGTCGTGAGACGCTCCTCCATCGTGAAATGCTCCATTCTGAGTCTCTGCATCAGGTTCTGATCAATAAAACTGACTTTGACTGACAAAATATTGACAAAAACTCCATGCTTGATATTGCCCAAAACTGTATTTTACATCATTTAACAAGGTTTAGACTCTTTTATGCAAAATGCCTTGATGAAGCAAAAAATTTGATTTGGGTACAACAGACTTGTCGACATGCAAGCTTTATTTCTAAACTAAAACAAGATAAGTATCTAACAAACTATAAAAGCAGAAAAACTGGGAAAGAGCCAACTATTATAACTTGTTTTTTTTCTCTTCTTCAAAGAGTGGATAAGAGAGTGGATAAGAATTGAGACAAGAATAGAAAGAAAGTTGGAAGAAAGCTTCTAGATGATTGCTGCTTTAAATCTCATCCACATCCGCCAAAGTGTTGCTAAAAATAGAATGTTGATCTGCCTTGAAAAAACAGTTTCTCCAAAAAAGCTAGGACCTGGGTTTTGTTGAAAATCATGTGCTGGAGAAACCCAAATGCTCAGAAATTGAAAAAGCTAAATCCATCCTAAAAAAGCGGCCAAAAAGCAGTTTCAAGAAGAGGGAAAAGTTTCTCAATGTTGAAGAGGATGAAAAAGCGGAGAAACCCATGTGATCAGAAATGCAAAATGCTGAGTGACTATTTTGAAAAAGCAACGCCCTAGAAGTTTGGAGCACGAAAAAACGTTCCTTTTTGCTCACTGATCTCGAAACCATGAAGAACACTGAAAAAACATGTCGTTTGGGTCTTCAAATTTTCATTGAAAGAAAAGAGAAAAACTTCTTGCTCTAGACGCCAACCTGCAAAAAGTGAATAATGGAAGGCAAGGACGTCTTAAATAGGTTTAGAGAATAAATAAAAAAATTTATTCTCTGCTTTAAAACTTTCCAAGCCAATCCTGAGCAGGTTCGTTGAACTTGGACACTTTTTAATTGATGCATGATGAAAACTGAAAAATTTACTAAGGCATCGAGCCTTGGGCGCCTTTCTTGCCTAGGGGCATTTTTCTTCTTTAGACTTGGCCAATTTTCTTGAAATTTCATCTTTTTGCTTGATTTTGACCTTTGTTTGAATTTGATTTCTAGATGCTCGAAGGATCTTGTGAACTGATGTAGTGGTCCATCGCAGAGCCTGACTGATTTTGAAAAGATTATCCTGGAGGCAACTTTGAATAAAAACATTATTTGACCATTCAAAAAGTTGGGCGTCCATGATCACCAGTGTTAGTCATTTTTCATGATTTTTAAATTTTATACTTGCTTTCAAACCTTCAGATGATCTTGATATTCTGAGAGTTAGATTGACTCGATTGACTAGCTGTCAGATTCGTTGGATAGCTTGACTGATTCTAAGGGGGGTCCTTTGGATGTTGCATCTTCAGAAAAGTTGATTTGAGGCCTCAAATCCTTGGGCGCCCATGATCGCCTAGGGCACCTAAGCTTTCCATAGAATATTTTCCCAACATATCACTCTCTTCTGTTCTTCTGATGAGTTCATGATTCTGGGAGTTCAGGAGGTCCGATGATCTGGTTGATAGCTCCGTTATGTAGCTTATTTGAATTTGAGGCGGATCTCTTGGGAGTGATGTCTCCTGAAAGCTGCATCCTGGGGGTCAAAAGCTTGGGCGCCCCTGGCTAGCTGGGGCACCCAACTCCCCCAGAGTTAGTTTATATTCTACAATTTTCACCCTTGCTTTTGACTTTTGACATTTTACTCATGTTTCTCCCTCTTTTCCGCCTTCGATATTTGGTGATTGTCAATTATGATGGACTTGCTGATGGTTTCGTTGGAGAGCTGCTTCAAATCTAAAGAAGTCATGCTGGAGATGTCGACTGCAAGTTCACTCATTTAGGCCTCCAAAACCTTGGGTGCCCCTGGCCAGTTGGGGCACCCAACTCCTCCAGACTAGACATTTTTACTTGAATTTCATTCTTCAAACTTGAACCTTCATGTTATGTCTTCAGTTTGATCTGGATTTGTCGGTGATTAACAAGTTTGATGATCTGACGAAGACATCCACTGCGAAGCTAACAGAATCTTGAAGAGATTGAGCATATTTGCAAACCCTAATTGTTGGATTAGGTCCTCCAAAAGGCTGGGCGCCCCTGGCCACCTGGGGCGCCTAGAGTTCCCAGACTTCGGATATTTTCTGTTATTTTCCTGGTTTGCATTTTGTCTCTTGGTTGTGACCTCTTCGTTCAATCTATGATTCAGGCTGACTGGGTGATCTGATGACTGAGGAGCTGAGAAGATTTTGAGCAACAATGTCTAGGAGCACAAACCCTAATTTCATCATTTGATCTCCTGAAAAGCTAGGCGCCTATCTCTTTATGGGGGGCCCATGGCTGGCAGACTTAGTTTTTATTTTGCAATTTTCAACTTTCTCCTTCATTCAATGTGCTTGCCTTTGCCTCACTTGTTGGAGATGAAAATTTTTCTAAGGCACGAGTGTTTGGGTGCCTAGACTAAACTGGGGCACTTGAAGTTTTCAGACTTAGTCAAAATTTTGCATTTTCCAACTTTCACAACTCCCTTTCTCCATTCTTCGTTCTAGATGCATGTTCATCATTTCTCATCTTTTGTTCAGTGCTTGAATGTTTGAATCTGACACCTAGCAACTGACTGACCTCCATGAATGGCCTTGGAGCTCCTGAAAAGCTTCTAAAAAACAGAATAGACCCACTAGGGAAAAACTGATCTTTTTGTGATTCTAACTGCACCAACTTGATGAGGAAGTATTTTTGACCAATCAAAATCAGTTTGAACCCTAGAGAAGCCAAACTTTCTATTTTTAGAAAATTTTGCTAGCATCCGTTTTGAAAGAAACCCAGAAAAACCCATAAAAAGTTCTATTTTTAGAAAGTTTCTAAAAATAGCAATTTTCCTAAAAAGTAAGGCCGAAAAACTGAGATCTGGGTTTTGTAGGCTTGGTCGCTCTAAGCAGACCCAGATCGCCAGATTTTAAATATTTTGTGTTTTTGACCCTCATGCAAGACATGCAAACCCCAATTTTGACCTTTTTTAACAAGACTTTTAACCATTTCCTCAAAATGCCTAAGTGTAGCAAAATTTTTAATTTGGGGTACAACTCTTTGAGAGGATACGAGAATTCCTATGCTTGAAGCACAAGGGGTTCTACATGACAAAGCACGCCATTAGACTCCTACTAGATACCATTTGCATGCAAGTACCCTGTGATAAGTGCAGAAAATTCCAGCCGTAGGACAACTGGACGCATCTTGGCCTACTGTGTTGTTATCACCTAGAATATGCACCCTGCTAAATCTTGAATCCAGCTATCCTGTGAAACATGGGATGACCTCTCGAGTTGTGGGACTCGCGAAACTCGAGGTCAACCTTCGATTAAAGGGCGGCTTCCTCTTGGTAAATCACCTAAAAGATTAACTCTAACTAAAGAACCTTGTTGGGAAAAGAGAAGAGAAAGATATAAGAATCTAAAAATAAAACGGAAAATGGAGATGATACACCAAATATAGTAGATTTCTACTTCATTTCAGCAACGCAACCTATGAATCTCAATCTAAAGCTTCACACAATAATTTGCAACAATACTTTGGAGGTAAAGTTAGAACAGCAGCATTCAAGGAGTCATAGAACTCACAATAATACCTGCTTTTCTTTCATACATAGAGAAAATTGAAACAAATAGAGGCAAAATACTGATCTTTGAAACACTGAAGGCTGGTACAATGACTGTTTTCTAGAAAAACAACAAAATATTACATCACAAGCATACAATCAACCATTATTTCATAGTGAAACAAAGTTGAAAATGCAATTAATGAAGAAGATTACAAAAGTAGAGACCTGATTTTGATTGAAAAAATTAAAGGACTGAATGTCACTTTGTCACAATAAATTTTTCCAATACTTTGCAACAAAAAAGGCCTCTTATTTATAAATTTTTGAGAGCCTAAAATCAAAAAGTCATGTTGACTTTAGATATTTTTCCTATGAGTTGTCATCCTTATCCTTTGTAGATAAGATTTTCCTTTTTGCTTTATGAGTTGTCAATCTTATCCTCTGAGTTGTCATCCTTATCCTCTGTGGATAAGATATTTTTCAATCCTTATCCCTTGACTTTGACTTTGACTTTCCTCCCTTGACTTTGACTTTCTTTAACTTCCTTTGACTTTGATTTTGACTTTCTTCACTTGACTTTGACTTTGTTCTGCAGAAAATATTTTCCTTTTCTTTTTTTGCCTAATTTTCCATAAAAAATCAACATTTTGGTGATCTCAAGAGGGTTATTTCCCTGCTAAATAACTAACCAGCTGCCTTATATAGTCCATTGGGCATGGAGTCTCCATATGGATCAATAAAAACTATTTGCCTCATCAAAAACATTGTTGCCGACCTACTCCAATTGAAAAGAGCCTGCTACAAACAACTTGTGCATAAACCACTTAGGGAAAAGACACTTAAAACCTTGTGCAACAACACTTGTTAGCAAGAAAGAACACCTACCCTAACCTATACTAACCAATAGTAGTTATGCTCAAACAAATCCATTAACCGGTTTTGCAAAATAACTTCCTTTTCTAACCAACATAGGATGCTTTACATGATCATAAACAGCTGAGAGGAGATGAAACACAAATAGATATTCTATAAACTGTTGCAATGCTTCATGAATGATGTAAATAAACTCATCCATCCCTTCATGCTTATCATATATACTATCTTGAATTGCGTAAGTTGAATGCGTCCTTCCTCAACTGCAACTTCATGCTTGGGTGCAAGCATGACTTGTGATGCTTTGTGGACCTCCATCCTAGCTAAATGTCTGATGTCATGTCCCCTTCTCAGTGACATCTCTCAGACGACAGGATTGGCCTATCATACGACCCTCGTAGGCCGATGGACTGGATAGAGGGTCACTTCGGAGCTTGCCTTTCAGCTTCAGTCAGCAGGGATTG
>VDFB02161420.1:0-17580 GCA_007258455.2 Sequoia sempervirens | reverse complement strand
ATTTATAGGTAGGTTTCTAATTTTTAGGTAACTTTTTGGGGACAAACTCGCATATTGCGAAAGGGTGATTCTGTAGTTTTCTGTAACTTGCATGTGTTGTAGAACTTGGGGATTTAAGATCCTCTGCATGTAAGAAGCTCCATTTTCTGAATAATAAAATTATTCTCTTGTTTGTGGGTTATTTTCTGTCTCGGCTTGCTCTCATCAACAATAAGGGTTAATTTGGTGAAGCAATTTATTCTTTCATTATGTTGTGTTAACTCTTATGCATAAATTGAGTGCTTCTTGTGTTTTGGATAGACTAGATTAATGTTGCTTTAGTTTTCTCCATTTAAGAACAAAATTGCATGTACACTTATGTAACCCTAAGCATCACACACCAAATCTACTACGCAAATAGGGAGGGATTTGTAATTAGAACCAATGTATTTAACACGTATCAAATGGTCATTGAAGGAAAAAGATATAGATATATGCAAGGTATTAAGAGACTAGTTGCTAGGCTTAAGCCATATCCATTATATTGTTGTGTGAGATGTAGAAACACATTAATTATTTGCACCCTTGATTTTATAGGAGCCTTCATTTTTGTATTCCCCCTTTCTTATACCAAATAGAAAGTGATGGTAAACTTATAAATATTTATGTCATCATGTTGATAATTCATATTAGACATCGTTCTCCTTATTTTGACCATCATGTGCACTAATTTGACCAATTGAGGAATTCAATTTAATAATTAGGTCTAAGGGAAGCTTGAAGTACTAAGTATTGTGTTGTGAGTAATCCACATTATATAATAGAACCCATCAAGGCCTTTCAAAGTACTCTATATGTTTATAATTGAAGTGTGAAAGGTTGCAACATATAGCTTAGACTCTATTTAGGGAACAACACACTATCTTGTCTCTCTAGAAGATATTTAAACACTACCAACATGAGAGGTAATTTTCTCAAAAAAACTCCTTTCCTAATTTGATATATCTAATAGCTGAATGGTTGAAAGTTTCACTTGCTTATACCATCACTTTTTCCCTTTCACTGTGAAGCTATCTATTTTATATTAAAGACTCGAGCCAACAATAGAACTATTTAAATTTTATAATAATATTGCATCCAAATGGGGTTCAAAGGTAAAAAGGTTAAATGCATTGTCTTGGTGGTTTGGTAAAGACACATAATTGATCCTACTTTATTTACCCAGCTTAATATCAAATCAAGCCTAGAATTTTTCTAATCAAAACCATCTTATATTTTGTATTTTTCTAAGCCATCAAAGGTGATCTCTATGTGACAAGCCTCTAATATTTAGTAGGCCATGTATTTTATTGGTTCCTACCAATCTCTAATTCTTGTAATCAAATAACCATTGATGATAATGAATGTGTGTAAGATGACACCATGTGCTAGGTGAGGCCCATTAAGCCATAAACAAGTATATTGGATGTTATTGATCTAAGAAGGATTGTCATTGGGAGTCTATCTAATAATGAAATATCTTGCCACATAGCTACAGGTCTTGCATGAGTCATGTTAAACCAAAGATTTGTGAAGGCTATATTTTCTCCATAGAAATATATAGTAATATATGAGTATAATAAGAGAAAGTAACTATAAATAAAAGAAGTTCATTGATGGTCAAGTGAAAGTTTATTAATCAAATTCTTGAGAAAGTGACATCTCATTGGAATTGAAAGATAATATTTTCAACACAATGCTCATAAATTAGAGTCCAAATTTGATCCTATAATTTAAATTGATTACATTTTTAAATTGAACTTAAACCTAATAAATTTGTTGAATATTTAAGTGCTTTATTATTATGTCTATCCTCACAATTATTCCTAGATCGAATCTAATCCTACGTTACCGCAAAATCCAAGGGTTGAGAGGAAGGTGGTTTATTTAGTTTTCAATGGTGCTAACTAGAGTTCAATTACTAAAAGAATAAAATAGTCTCATAAAATGTTAAAATTATAGATTAAAGTAATTGACTTGCAAATAGACAAATTTGATATCCAAAGGAAAATGTGACATTATAATAAAAAAATCAATAACTAATAAACCCAACTACAGGTTTTGAAGAAAAAATAATTTTAAGTTTAACTTTATATATAATAAGGCATGCATTTCTTCTTTGCTATTTTCTACATTGGAACTTCGTTCTTCTCAAGTCTTAGATGCATTATCTTTGTTAATATTTTGATAAGATTGGATTGTCTTAATATTAGGTTGTCCCTAAGATGACACTTGTCTAAATTCTATCTGGTATTTGCCTTGCATTTTTATTATTGTTTCATTAATGGGGACCTTTGTGCCCCCTTTGGATTGATTTTCCATTTTATATTTCAACCTTGCGATTTGTCTCAAGTGTTCAAAATAAAAAGTAGGTAATTCATATTGAATTAGACTAGTATTACATTACAGTTTTCATGACAATCCTCATTGTTATGATATTTCTTGGAAATATTTATACAAAAAAGAAATATAGAAATCCCTTCAAGGGGGTGACCTCCAATAATTAGTAATAATATATGAATGAATTCATGATATGATGATATGATGATATGAGAGAGAGTTATCTTCCTTATTATAGTGATAGATATATAAGGACACACCCCTTCATTCTATTTAAGAGGGATTAGAGTAAAGTAACTAAGACTAATGTTAAGGTTAAGCATGCAACAAGTTCCTATCCTTATTATGCTTAGGAATATATGACTTTAGAATCATAACATTAACATCCCCTTCATGTTTTTCCCTCAATCCTTAGTGACTCTAAAATATTTCATAAGAATCACTCATCATTCCATGTTGTATCTTCAATTGGTAAAGTATTCCGCTTGATGAGGAATTTTGAGATGCCTCTATGGGAATTCAATTCAACACCTTCCCAAAAGAAATATTTATTTATACAATTATAGGTATGAACAAATCTTCTATAATATATTTCTAGGCCTAAAAATCCTCAAAACTTTTAATAATTTTTAGGTTTTTTTGCCTCTTTACTATTGATGATTTCTATAGGAAGACATCATGATGATTTCTATAAAATGCACCTTTTACAATGTGACTTTGATGTGTATACAAAGTGTCCTTATGACTCAATGTCTCAAAAATAAATCTCCTCTTAAATACATACTATTCACATTGATAACCCCTTACAAAAAACTTGTACAAACTTAATCTTATCACTCATACAAAATTTGAACCTTTATTTATATACTCTCTATGTAAGAAGTGACACCATTATAATGTTAAATATAAAAATTATGTTCACATGTTTCTTACCTTATTGTCACGCCACATCAATCAAATGGTTGCAAATATGATTTTGTTGGACAAATCAACACTTGGAGAAAAAAATTGAATTGTCACAAAATGATTCAATGACCCAAATCATTAGGTTATAAAACCACCTCCTTGTCCAAATGAAACCCTATGATGCCATTCTTTTTGGATCAAACAATAAATAATACTTGTCTACTTTAGAAGTAAGATCTCAAACAATGGTAGGTTGACAACCTTGAAATGTGTAAACACATCTTCCACCATGCAAGGGTTTGTAAAAATTGATGTCACAATCTCCAAACACAAACATCATTAGAATAAGGGAAGTTTAAAAGGTGGTTATTGAAATCCCTCCAATCTAGAAATGACTATGTAAAGAATGACAACAAAATAACAATTTCAAACATGTGGCTTAAATGCCTATTCATGTTGATCTTTTCTTATTTCCATGTGCATTGGTTCATTGTATTGTTCATGTTGTCACTTCCCATATTGAAAAATGCAATCTACAACAAACAAAGTTTCATGCACAACAAGTCTTCACACACCCTTTATTTCATCTTAACACCTCTAAACATCTTCTCGAATTGCAAAGTTTTAAGGGAAAAAATTAAATAGATATCCACATAGAAAATTATTAGGTGCATTTTCCTCCAATGCCTTCCATCTTTTCACAGACACAAGGTACCATTTTAGAAAATGGAAGAACTTAAAACTACACATTTAATGCACCCTAAATTATATGCAAAGGATATTTTGTATTGATTTCAAAATTTTCAATTTTCTTAGATGTCTTTCACTTTTCAATACATTGGACAATAAAACCTTTCAATTCTCATATCAAACCAATCTACTTACAAAAATAATTAACTATAAAACTAACATTATTTATCTATTATTAATATACTAAACCAAGATGCAATATATATCCAAAAATTGTATATTTTTAAGAAAAAAGTTAATTCAGATTTTTAATTTCATTTTTAAAAATAAGGTAAGGAAAATTTATATCTAACATAAATGCTAGGATAAAATATATCCTTTTAATTTAAGCTCAATATGATAGTAGTATACACCATACTCATCAAATTGGAAAGAGATATGTCAATATAGAGGAGAGGAGCATGTTCCAATAGTTGTTATAGCATTTGTTGATTTAATTCCCAATATTTTTAATAATATTGGACCAACAGTTATGACTTTAAAGTTGTTAGTGTGATGATGACTAACCAAAATTGAATGAAATGTATTCCTTAGATCTAAAAAGCAACAAATCATGTGATGTCACATCAACATCAATAAAACATAACTTAGTGCACAACTATTGGTCCTGCTTTTTTATCTGGGTCTTTTTGAACACATCGATAAAAAACATGTTGATGTGGCACCATATTTGATGATGACCTTAGTTATAAGTAGGGGACTCCCTAAGTAAGTTTTGTTCAAGTAAGATTTTGAAAAGTAAGAATTTGAAAAGCACGAAGTTAGGTTGCTCAATTACTGGATCCTCTCGCCTATATACTTTTAATTTAAACTCAATATTATGATATTATACTTTTAATAACCTAACAGTTGTCTTATTGAACCACTCTTGAAAAAATTGTCTTCCACAAATATAAACAACTAACAATTGCACCTCAATGTGCAATGGGTATGCTGAAGAGGTGTGGAAGGTTAATTCGGAAAAAAATTGGTCTTTTTTTTCATACATTTGTCTAGTATATGAAGTCAATTGGCAGGTCATTTAGCAAATGATGTTTGTGCAAACAAGGCTTCAATGGAGAACTGATAGCTTCAAATCAGCTATACATCCACTTACAGTTTGGCTGGTAGATATGTGTCTAAATGAGCATAATAAATCCATGAACATAGGATGCCCACATACTGGCATAACCCACATAGTATATTTCAAATCGTCCTCACCAAAACAAATCCAACCCATAATGTTAATGATGTGGTATTTCGAAAAACAAATATGCCACATAATGTGCAATGTGCAAAATTGTTAAAAAATAAAAGGAAAATTGTATATCCAGTAATCACAATCATCACATCAATCGATATACATATAAATTTTGTTTCCTAAGTAAACACTCGGCATTTCTTTTTCAATATGCCCATAGTTGTCATTGAAATTAATTGGATTGTTTTGAAAAACCGTTTCTATCTGAATCAATTCATTTCTTTTATTATGTAGGCATCCATAATTTCATTTAATTTGAATAACAATTTCATCCTTGAGAGGTGCAGTGGGTGGGTTAGATGATAGGCAATATGGATTGCAAATTACAATTGAAAGTGCTTTTTTGTACAGATAAAAACACAATTTTTGCCTAAATAGCGGGCAAAGGTCAAAGAATCTAGCAATGCAAGTAAGTCGAATGGCTTGACTTAGTTACTGTAACCTGTTATTATATCCTTTGCCCTTGTGCATATCACTTGCTGCATTTACTAATGGTGCCTTTATGATTAGACCATAAATATATAATAGATTATTTTGATCAAATTATTGCAAGTAAGCCACTTAAAAAGGGCAACAAATTGTCAAATTGATTAAATAGTAACATGTAAAATTATTAAGACAAATCCCATGGAAATCATAACATGCACTGTTATGATTAATGTAATCCAAATCAGAAATAAGTTTTAATAATCGACTAATTCTTTGATTTGATTTACCAATCCTCTGGCTCCAACAAGATGTCTGAAGAAACTTAAAATTTTTGTAACTATCATTTGCTTGGCACTCCCAAATCATATAACAGAACACAAATTGATTAAAAAAATATTTCTCCAAATTCATTTCAACCAAGAAAAATAGGTATGAAACAAAAAAGGCCATTGTAGTACCTTTAGCAATTGAGGAAACAGTTTTGGCTTCTGCATTAATTAAGATAGACTAGCATTAATTATCAGAAGAACTGGGAATTGGAAAATATCAATTAAATGAATTTTTAGCTTTTAAACAAGGAAAGATAAGCTGAGGATAGATGATTTGTAAAACAGTTGCACTGTTTTTCAAACAAGAAAATGTGCGTGAGTGTACATTCATGTGTGTGTTATCGATTAAAAAATGTAAAAATTGATTTGAAACTTGAAGAAAAGGAACACAAAATTTAAGCATCTGTGAAATTTGATTTGAATCAGGAACTGTAGTGATTTGCAATTAATCACAATTTTGGCTTTCAAAATAACAAAGAACACACCTTTCAATCATTGTTTCTATACAAGTGTTTTCCTCCGAGCTTTCTAAGTCTCTAAGAGAACATTACAGGGGTGGATAGGGCAGATTCATGGAGCAAAAAGTGATCCCTGTTGTTGGAGATGTGACAAGTGATCATTTGGGGATGGAGGAAAAAACTAGAGAAGAGCTCTCCAAAAGAGTTGATATCATTGTGAATACTGCAGCCACTACAAGCTTTTATGAAAGATCTGACTACATTGAAGGCTTGTAAACAAGGATACTGGGACGCTACTTCAACTGCCGGTGGGACTGGGGACTGTCCCCTTTTTGCAAAATGGGGAAATGTCTCGTGGATCGGGATGCTGCTTCCCAAAGGGGGACTTCAGCTGAGGGGACGGCTGACCGTCCCTCGACGCCGGGGACGGCAGCCATCCCCCGCGTTTTGGAGCTCAAGAACTTAAAAAAAAAACATAAAATTTTAAAAAAAGGGCCTTGCCTACGTGGCATGTGTGGGCCCTCATGTTTTTCACTCCTTTATGAAAGAAAAAGGGCCTCTAAAACTTCATTCTATTCATTTTGTTTGTTTGAGCAGCCAAGGGTTTGAGAAGGAAAAAAAGTTGCAGCCATTGAAGGAGAAGGAGCAGCAGTTTGAAGGAGGAGAGGAGGTTGAAATAGTGTTGTTGGGAGTGCAAATCCATCAAAGAGGTATGCATTTCCTTTCCCTATTTTCATTTTTTCATTTTTTTGCAAAATATGAAGTATACATAGTCTGATTTTTTTTATTTTTTTGCATTTTCAGTCAAAACTTGCATTCTAAAAACAAAAAACATGAGCAGCAGTGAGGTGGGAGTGATAGTGAAGTTGAAATGCAAGCTAGAAGGGAAACTAGAGAGCAAATAACCCCTACCCAACACCATCCTTCATCAACCAATACCAATACTATGAAGGACTATGCAAAACACACATTAGACAAAAAAAACCATTCCTTCAATTTGTGACAGCCAAGGGTGAAAGACAAAAAAATTCAGGGGGGAGTAGGGTTTGGTTTTGCCATGTTTGTGAAAAGGAGTTTAGGGGCAGCTACACTAGAGTTAGATCTCATTTTTTGGGTGAGGTGGGCCATGGAGTTAGAGTGTGTCCTGCATTGACAGATGCACTATTTATAGAGTGCCAAAAAATTCAAATGGAGTGTGATGGTGGGGTTCAAGGTGGGTCTCCTTCTTTCCCAAGTTCACAATCATCTATGCCTACTCCTACTCCTAGTCCTTCCACAGTTGGTAGTAGTGTTATCTTAAGAGGAAAGAGGAAGGTGATTGGTAGTGATAAGGCAGCCTCAGTTGAGTCCATGTTTCAAAACCAAGCACGAGAAACCACTGAATCCTCCATTGCCAAATTCTTTTTTGCCCATGCCATTCCATTTCATGTGGCCCATTCCTCTTATTTCAAACAAATGGTGAAAGACATAGCCACTGTTGGTCCTTCATTCGTACCCCCTGGAGATCATAAGCTACGCACCACCCTCCTAGACAAAGAGTACTCCAAAGTTAATGTGTTAATGGAGGAGATGAGGCAAACATGGATGAGGACGGGGTGCTCTATAGTGATGGATGGGTGGACTGATTGTAGACGTCGGCCACTCATCAATGTCATAGTCACATGCCCTACTGGTTCTTATTTTCTTAGAGCCGTAGATTGTTCAAGGAGACGTAAGGATGCAGACTTCCAATTTTCCATTTTGAGAGATGCCATAGAGGAGGTTGGGGCTGCAAATGTGGTGTAGGTGATCACCGATTCAGCACGTGTGTGCAAATCGGCTGGGTTGATGGTGGAGGGTACTTACAGGCACATATTTTGGACCCCATGTTGTGTTCATGCATTGAACAATGCATTGAAAGACATAGGGAAGATGGATTGGGTGAAGAAAACGGTGGCAGAAGCTAGAGAAATTCAGATGTTCATTTGCAACCACCACACCTCACTTGCTCTTTTCAGGACATTTTCAAAGAAGGAGTTTCTCAAACCTGTTGATACAAGGTATGCCATTTACTTCATTTTGTTTCACTTTCAATTTGTATTCATAATCTGATTTTGTTTTAAATTTTTATTTTTTAATGAATCATTGAATTAATGAATGTAGATATGCCACATACTTCATCCTATTGGAGAGGATGGTTGAGGTGCATGAGCCTCTACAATTGATGATGGTCAATGTTGAGTGGACTAGATGGCCTAATGCAAGTTCTACTCAAGGAAAGAGCATCAAACAAAAGATCCTCGATGATGATTGGTGGGCCAATGTGAGGTAAGACATATTAGATGGCTGATTTTCATATTAAATTTCTGATTTTAATATTTTAATTTTATTGTCCAATGTTCCAACTTTTGAAGTTTCTAACATGTCAAATAACTTGTCAACTAATTATTTTGAACTTTTTGTTTGCATTTTGCAGATATATTTGCTCCTTTATCTCGCCCATTGTAGATGTCATTAGATATGCTGATACAGACTCTCCTAGTCTTGGAGAGATATATGAGACATTTGACACTATGCTTGGGAAGATTAGGCAAGTTATTTTGGCAAAGGACCCCACTTTGGATTTATATGAGCAACACATTAGGCCCATTGTGACGCGGAGGTGGAATACAATGAACACCCCGCTTCATATGGCTGCCTTTGCTCTAAATCCAAAATGGTATGCACCAAGGGATGGTAGGGTGCCTCCATGTGATGATGCTGAGGTTTTAGATGGGTTCACACGGGCCATTGAAAAGATTTATCCAGCCGAGCAAGCTTCACTACTTTGGTCACAATTTCTAGACTTTGCTAATCTTAATGGCCCAAACTTGAGCAAACCACAGGCGAGGTTGGATAGAGCTATATTAGCTCAAGGGAACCCTATTGGATGGTGGACCTATCATGGGAGAGATACACCACAGTTGAAGATACTTGCCACTCGCCTTCTTGCACAGGTTGCTAGTTCCTCTGCTGCAGAGAGGAATTGGTCCACGTATAGCTTTATCCACTCCCTCAAGAGGAATAGACTTACCTCTAGACGTGCGGAGAAGCTAGTGGCCGTTCATAATGCTCTTCGGCTTCAGGATCGACAGACTCCAGCTCTACGGCGGGATATTGATCCCGAGGACGCGGCTCAGGTAGATGAGGAGGAGACAGCTGAGGGCTTGGTTGGGGTCCCATTGGCTGAGGAGGAGCATTACAGTGGCAGTGACTCAGAGGATGACTCTGATTTTGATGCAGTTATGAGAGATGATTAGGGGCAGTAGTGCTCTTTGTTTATTTTGTATTTCATTATTGACATACGATATTGTATTTTGATTTTCATAGCAAACTAAAACTTTAAAACTATATGGCAGCAATGTAGCCTTTGGGCATTTTGATATAAGTTTATAAATTATAACTTGGAGGTTGTTTCATGATTCGTGTAACTGTATGTTAATTTTGAATGCGTATTGAGTATTGGCATAATGTTGAATACAAATGTTATATGTTAATGTTCTATAATGTGTATTATGCATGTCTTATTCATGTTATCTATTGAATATTTAAAATTTCCCTATATTTTTTAAAATTTTCCCTATATTTTTATATAGCCGTCCCCTGCCGTCCCTAATTTTGGCCTCAAAAATCGGAAACTTGGGGACTCATCCCGCCGTCCCCTACCGTCCCCGTCCTCGAAACTTGGGGTAACCTTGCTTTAAAACTACAATATTTCTTCTATAGAAATATCTTGGTTACAAGGTTGAAATTGTGTTTCTGTTTATTCTGATATTCAGGTATGATGTTGCCTTGAATGTGAATACTGTGGGAGCTGCTAACGTTGTGAGATTTGGAAAAAGCTGCTCTAAATTAAAGATTATCTATCATGTCTCAACAGGTACGTTTGAGGACCTTAAGCAGCCTCTGTTTAGGTTGGTTGCCAGACTGTTTATGGCAAATTACTAATATTGTATTTTCATTTCTCCATTTGAATAGCCTATGTTAACGTGGGAAGGTCGGGGGCAATCAGAGAGGAAGCACTGACAAGAGGAGAGAGGCTCTCCAATAAAGGTGGAACCATGCCTTCACCATGGGACGTTGGGTCCGAACGTGAATTCATAAGAAAAACGCTCGAAGAAATTAGAACTCTAAATTCCACACAAGACAAGATAGAGAAACATCGAATGAAAGAGCTTGCAGAGAAAAGGTATTCTCTATTGTACACAGGTTTTTCTCCAATTTCTTTGGAGTAAAAATCTTTTGAATGTAAAACATGTAATGAAGTGGGGACTGTCAATTCTTAGAGCAAGAAAATTCGGTTGGCCAAATGCTTACGTATTCACAAAAGCAATGGGATGGTAGTGGATCATCTCAGGGGCGATATCCCAATGGCTATGGTGCGTCCCAGCATAATTGAAAGCACTTTGTCAGAGCCCTTTCCAGGGTGAATTGAAGGACAGTGGTACACCCATTATTACCTTGACTAAATCTTTTCCATTTTCAATCTTAGTTGCACTTCAAGAATTAAATGCTCTGCAGGACAATTTATAACTAGGAAGATTAAAATTCCCAGATGGACTTCATTCACCAATAGGTACAACTTTATTTCTTCTCATGTTGAAATCTCTAACCATAAACCATGATTTCCTGGTTGAAAGGATGGTTGATCCACTGATTATTGCATACGGTAAGGGTTAACTATCAAGGTTTCCAGCAGCTCATAACTTGATAATAGATGTGGTGAGTGAACCTTTCAAAGTGATCTTACTAGCATTGAGAAGTCGTAAGAAAACAGTGAAGAATATCATAAAAAACACTTAAGCAATCAAATCCAGAAACAACATTCACGATAATATGAATTATGAAAACTTGATATCATTAATATCTTTGAAATATTCAGATTCCAGTAGATATGGTGGCAAATGGAATAATATCCTGCATTAGAAGACATGCTTCAACCCCAGGTCTGTATATATATCATCTCGCCAGTGACAATGTGACCAAATACAAAAAATCCTTATAACTCCTACAAATTTTTATTTCTTTGTTTATAAATCCTAAAAGTTCCTATTTTACACACTGGCAAGAAGGATGCTGACAAATGTAGTGGATTTTGATCTTACACCTGCCTGTTGCATTCACTTGAAAATTTCTTTAGTCTTTTCAACGAACCCAGTCCTTGCAAATACTGTAAATGTGGTATTCCATGCAACCCATTTGTTCAAGGTATTATTTCAAATAGTTCACGTGCCTTGTCTATGCTTCCACATTTTGCAACTGCAAATTCGGCTACGTAACTGTCCAAGCTTGGATTAAGTGGAGTCCACTTTCTACCAATCTTTTGTTCATACAACTGTCTTTCCAAATGCAAATACTCCTCCGATTCTGCCAACGTTATAGGGAATTCACACCATGGACATAATGGAATCTAAATTCCAGCCTTATATACTGCAAACTTTCACACTGATGCAGATGATGAATGGATTACTTTCGAATCCTCAATACCTGAATCATTTTGGTAGAAAATAGTTCTCAATTGAGAGACATGATGCAAAGTCCATAATTTCTTGGTCAGTTGTGAATTATCCCTTTCTCTACTTTACTGGTATCAAGGCTGCCTACGAATACTTCAAATTGAATCTATGCAAAGATAAGAATGGGAGCACCGTGCACAGTACGCAAGTGTGGTGATTAGATCACATCTTATCTAACAGTAAACTGCTTAAAAAACAACATACAGTCCCCTGGAAATTTTAATCTAAAAGTATAAGCATCCGCCAAAACCCTAAACCTAATCATATCCTCATAAAACCCAAATGCATTCTCAGTTTGCCCTGATTTCCCAAACCCATTTAAGATAAGATTATACGCAACCACGGGGGCTTTCCCATCAATTAATTTCTTCATTTTCTGGAAGGTCTGGATACCTTCTTCCATTCTACAAACCCTAGAGTAAGAATTAATTACAGAGATATAAATGGGCTCTATCCTGCAGCGCGGCCATGTGGGCAAGGATGTTTTGCATCTTGGGGAATCGTTACTGCAACGCCAGGATCCTTATTGTGCACTCGTAAGTGTGGTCATGCTTGAAACCTTCCTTGCCGCTGGCCCAGCTGAAGACTTCAGGAATATATGTTTTGTAATGTTGGCAGAACTGCATATTTTCAGGACTCTCAGGAGATCATTGGGTGTGAAGTGGGGGCGCAAATGGGCTCTGAAAATTTGAACAGAGCGTCATTTTCAGCCTGAGAATCGGAAAGAGGGGTTAAGAATGAGGGTTTTGATGTAGGTAATGTGAAGAATGATGATATTGCAGTAAGTAAAATGCAAGAGCTGGCGTAGAATGCAAGGAGGGACGCGATGAGTTAATGCCAGTGGAAAGATGTGACAAATAGAAAAATGATGGAAAATCATACCGACAGTGACGAACGGCCAGATGCGTTTGCATCGTCTCCCATCCTTTATCCAACAGACTGCACCGTTGATTGAAATTTTTAGTCTGGCCTCTTTCAAATTGTATACGAATTCGGCGTAAATAAGAAGTTTGTGTACTGATTACAACTGAATAAATAGATTAAACATAAAGCTCATAATATAATCTTTCCGATGAAAGCCTGAAAACAGACAAACATACAAATCAATATCATGTTATGCTATTGCTTGCTCATACATTACTTTACTGGCAGATTCTCAAGAACACAAACAGAACTTGATTGAAAGCATAAGAAAACAAATCTTATAAAAAAGGGCAGATACAGAAACGGTTGATCTAAACATGAGAACTAGCGATTAATAATTGATCTAAACATGAGAACTGGCGATTAATAATTATTGGGGAAAATTGCAACCAGTGGACTAAAAACCTCATGACCTCTGTCTGTCCCTAAGGAAGGCCCATGAATTTCCAATGTCAATGTGAATTCCAGCTTTTGATTAGTGTGCTTAAATACCAGAATGTCAAAGGTGTCACCATTACATTTATACCTATGAATGCTTAAGAATTTGTACACAACCTTCCCCCTCCTCTTGCTCTTAAAACTCTTGCTAAAGTTGAAGGTTGAGGTCATTTGGGAAACCGCCGCATTACTTACATTCAGCGCCATTTTCCTCTGAGACAAACAGAGATAATTCACATAATCCTTGTCGCCCAACTCATAGACAAGGTGGAGCTTCTATGGAGTTGGGCTACCAGGATTATGTGAATTATCTGTTTGATTGACAAAAAAATGGCCCTGAATGTGAAAATGCGGCGGGTTCCCCAAATGACCTCAACATTCCAACTTTTGCTGCATCCTTTTTTAATAACCCGAAAGCGAAATGACCTCAACTTTGCAACTTTTGCCGCATCCTTTTTTAATAAGGAGGTGCAGAGTTTTAACCTATTTAGGAGGAGGGGGAGGTTGTGTACGAATCCTTAGCATATATTGAGGAAGGTATAAATGTAATAGTGACACCTGGCATTCTGGTATTTAACCAGACTAATCAAAAGCTGGAATTCATATTGACAATGGAAATCGTTGGGCCTTCATTAGTGACAGACAGTTCGTTTGGGGTATTTGGTATGGTTGATGGAACTCACGAGGTTTCCAGCGCACTTGTTGCACTTTTCCCCAATAATTATTAATCACCCGTTCTATCAAGTTCTGTTTGTGTGGGATATGAAACTTGTTCTAGAGAACTTATCAGTGAGTATAGTATGAGCAAGCAATAGTTATCCTTAATAAAATAAGTTGCATGATATTGTTTTTTTTGGTATGTTTGTCTGTTTTCAGGCTGATCAGGAAAGTTATATAATGAGCTATGTTTAATCTATTTATTCAGTTGTGATCGGTGAGAAAGTACTCATTGTTTATATTTGTGGAAGACAACGGCCTGTTAACAAATTAAAAGTATATATATTGGCATATCTTTCCAATTCCATGAATATGGTGTATAATACCATAATATTGAGCTTAAATTAAAAGGATATATTTTATCATATCATTTATGTTAGATATAAATTTGTCTTGTCTTATTTTTAAAAATCAAATTAAGAATGTGAATTAATTTTTTTCTTAGAAATCTAAATTTTTGGATTTATATTATATTTTGGTTTAGTATATTAGTAATAGATAAATAATGTTAGTTTTATAGTTAATTATTTTTGTAACTAGATTGGTTTGATATGAGAATTGAAAGGTTTTATTAAGTCCAATGTATTGAAATGTAAAAGACATCTAAGAAAATTAAAAAAATGAATTCAATACAATATTTTTTGCATATAACTTATGGTGCATTAAATATGTAGTTTAAGCTCTTCCATTTTTTAAAATGGTATCAAAGCATTAATTGTCCTTGTGTCTTTGAAAACATGGAAGACATTAGAGGATAACACACCTAACAATTTGCTACATGGAGATCTATTTTATGTTTTGTATTTGAAACTTTGCAGTTTGAGAAGATGTTTAGAGGTGTTGAGATGAAATAAAGGGTGTGTGAAGACTTGTTGTGCATGAAACTTTGTTTGTTGTAGATTGCATTTTTCAATATGGGAAGTGACAACATGAACAATACAATGAACCAATGCACATGGAAATAAGAAAAGATCAACATGAATAGGCATTTAAGCCACATGTTTGAAATTGTTATTTTGTTGTCATTCTTTACATAGTCATTTCTAGATTGGAGGGATTTCAATAACCACCTTTTAAACTTCCCTTATTCTAATGATGTTTGTGTTTGGAGATTGTGACATCAATTTTTACAAACCCTTGCATGGTGGAAGATGTGTTTACACATTTCAAGGTTGTCAACCTACCATTGTTTGAGATCTTACTTCTAAAGTAGACAAGTATTATTTATTGTTTGATCCAAAAAGAATGGCATCATAGGGTTTCATTTGGACAAGGAGGTGGTTTTATAACCTAATGATTTGGGTCATTGAATCATTTTGTGACAATTCAATTTTTTTCTCCAAGTGTTGATTTGTCCAACAAAATCATATTTGCAACCATTTGATTGATGTGGCGTGACAATAAGGTAAGAAAAATTAAATGCCACGCACATAACCCTAGAGAAGTTGCAATTCACTACTTAAATGCACCAATTTTTTTTTTGTTTAAGTACAAATAACATGTAAGATGAATACACATTTCCAACAACCTCTAAGGCCACGAGACAAGGATTACTTTAAAACCCAAACAACAACAAACATTAATATAAACCGAAACATTAATCACTTAAGGAAATGAGACAACATACATTCCATACAAGATAAATTACAACGAAGGATAAGAAATACCAAAAGATTTCAATTAACAATATTTAAACAATATGATTACAACACTCATTCCCCGAATGAGGTAATTCCAAAGAGCATAATTACAAATTACAAATTCCACCTTGATGACAAATGAGGGGTAAAAGAATATAAGATCAACTAAAAAGAACTAAGCTAGAAAAGCAACTGCATCCAACGAGCTCTCCAACATGAAAGACTCACCCCATGAGCAAGAGCAAAAAACCAACAGAGGAAGGTGCACGTTCCACCCAACCAAGTGAAACCAAAAGGCTCACCCCCCATGCTAGGAGATAGTAACAAGGATTTTTGGTCAAGACCAACTACCTCTAGACAAAGGCTAAACATAACTGAACCGACTCAAATACCAAACAACATCACTTAACACAGTACAAAAACTCACAAGACAATACATTGCTTCCAGGTTACATAGGACAAGTACACCATTGTACAACACACAATAACTGACTAACTGTTGACGTAGGGAGAGTGTCATACATAAATTGCCATGAGTTACCCTAGCTCAACTTTCCTAGGCTACCGGACCCCCATCATGGGTTACCCTGGCTTGCCTCTACTAGCCGTCGGACCCTCATGCAAAACTATGCGTCTCATCTCATCTCGAGCCTTAATAACACATACTTCATGAGAGAGGCATTCATTAACTTTATTAGTGTGAAGTTCCCCATTAATTCTTTTAGATTATCACTTGATTAAACCCTAGGTGAGATACCCTGGCGCCCCTTTGTGTGCCGGACCCCCACAAAGAGCCACTCTCCTATCGACAACACAACCACAATACAAAACCACAATCCAATGGTAAACTAGAAAGACGACCTCTCCAATCCAAGGAGGAAACGAACAATGGAAACTCACTCCAAACACTGGAGGAAACAAAATACCAACCCCCACTCCTTCCAAAGGAGGCACAAATTACATAACCCTCTCCTAATCCCAAGGAGGCACAAATCACATAACCCTCTCCTAATCCCAAGGAGACACATATCATCCCCGTTCGTGAAAACTGGGTGAAACAACATGGTGTAACTATGCACATTTTCCACGACACAACAAAAGTTGGCTAACATAAAGACAACCCACAACAGGATGCAATCCCCTATCTGGAAGACTTCAACAATTACCCTATACTCCCAACATCGAGCAAGAAGGAATAAACATTTAAAAGCATTTCCAATAGTTATAACAAGCTAACGTTCGGATTTCCTAAATCCAGTCAATCACAGTTTTCTTTTCTTGCACTTGAAATAAATAAAAGCCATTCATGTATTTTAAGTCTCACCACCAAATTCATAATCAAGCATATAATAATCAAGGTCGTTTAACTAAAATAAATCATTTATTAACTCTAATTTCACATCTATAATCATAATCAAAGCATTTAAATAATGAAGTCATTTAACTAATATTTAAATCGATTTTCTTATTCTAGGTTTACTATTATTTTCAAATTACATCATTTAAATAATTCAAGGCATTTATCTTATTCAATCAATCTTATTTCACACTAATAACACCTTGTTCATTAGATAAATATAAACTTTACTAAAATATCTATTTATTTTAAATATTTCAATCTGCTTAATAAAGCAATTTTAATTTCCATATAAAACAATTTAATTGAACTTACCAAATATTTAAAAATCATATATATAAAAATATACGTGTATATATACTATGCATATATATATATATATATATCTAATTAAATATATATGCATAATTATATAAATCACATATATTTATATATTTAAATTAATTATTATTTAAATATTATAATTATATTATATATATATAATATATATATACATTATA